>CAJNDV010022636.1:14626-62736 GCA_905221635.1 Symbiodinium sp. CCMP2456
TGCTACAAGAACGAGCCCCTCTTCGGGCGCTCGGCTTCTGCTTACCGCTACAGGTGGAACGTGCTCTTGACGGAGCTCGGGCTGGAGGCAGAGCTGCGCCTCACCCCAGGTGGGCTTCGCGGCGGAGGTGCCGTCGAAGCCTATCGCAAGGGCGTGGCGGTGACCGAGATCCAGTGGAGGATGAGATTGAAACACCTTCATACCCTCGAATTCTATCTGCAAGAGCTGGGCGCTGTCTCTGCATTGGCGGCTTTGAACAGCGTGGCCTCGAGAAGGATCAAGGCCGCGGCCGCCTGCTACGACATCCTGGCCTCCTCCTATGTATAGCTACAGGAGCCCGCACGTGTCCGCACAAGCCTGCAGGCTCGGCGTGCTCGCCGTACCCGGCTGGCCCTTCCTATGGGTGGAAAGTACAGTTCGCTGTGGTGCCTTAGCTGCTACTTTTGGCCTTCGGGACCCTCTTTAAGCAGCCTACGAAGCTTTGGCGGTGACTGCGGACGTCCACCGACCCCTCGCTTGGAAGCGGTGCGTGAAAATGGTCAGAGCGACCTCGTGTGCCTTTGTGGGGAAGGGCATGTTCAACATGAGCAACATGTTTGACGCCTGGACCTAGCTTTTCGGACCCGCCCATAGATCGAGTTTCTTCTTTGTATGTTATGAATCGAGCCAAACTTTCACAGGGAAAACAAGGTGGTCAAGTGCAGTTGCTTGTGGGGTGGTGCACTGGGTCGTTTCGTCGGGGGCTTGGAAGTTAATTGGCGCGGCGTCCCTGAGCATGCGAGTTGGTGCAGTCGTGCCTCCTGGAGGCACCAGGAAGCCGAAAGTCAAAATGTGACAAATTTGCTCAAAATGTGCTTAACTGATCTTGACTGCGCTAAGACATGTTTGGTCTGTCGCAGCTGTTTACCACAGAGAACCCGTTCCGGAGATCAACTTCGATTTGTGTACTTGCGTTTCTTTGATCCGTTTTCGACATGTCTTCGTGCGGCGCTTAGCATGCGAACGCAGAGTCCGGGAAGTTGCGCTGCCAGTGTTGTGAGCTCAAGCATGTGCAGGTTGCAGTTCCAGATACCAGATGAGGGGCTCGCCGGCAATCAGCCCGCGAGCCCCCATCACCACCCGAAGCAGCACGGCGAGGTGCATACAGCTTCATGTCGATTGGATGTGCGTGTCTCTTCATGCAATTGCGCCAACAGGCGTGCTGTAATGCCTCTTCAACACCTCTCTCCCAAGCAAGGGGCTCAGTGAAGCAAGACGTCGAACAGGAGGTTTGCCTGTCCGTGCTGTCGGGAAGCCGGGATCTGGCCAGGCAAGTACTGCGCCGCCAGCATCTTAGTATTGATGCCCTCATCCAATATAGAAGAAGTGGTCAAATTTGCGTTGCGAATGGTGTTTTGGCATACATGTTTTTTTGGCAGGATGATTGCTAGATCAGTTCGTCAGATGCACCCGTGGCCAGCGGCTAAGGCCGACGCCGAATATGCAGTTTCGTCTTCCACATCTGTGTCTTGATGGAGCGGCTCGGTGGTGATAACCGCAAAAGCTTCACAGTCACACACTATCCATCTTTTGCGCATCTGAGTTCGACGACGAGCACTTTCCCCTGCTTACAAGGCAGAAGCGCCTCTTGAAAGAGTCTCTTCTGCTATTCTTTTGCCACGACTTTCGTGATGCTTGTAGGGTACTTGCTGTGATTGGGTTAAGTTGTTCCAGCCTCCGGCTTCCTGATCTTGTTTCGCGATGCTTGTGTGGCCCATCAGGCAGATGTCGATACCGGAAGATGAAGAAGGACGCCAGCCAACACAAGAGGTTCCGGCATTGTTCCTGTGCTCCGATGTCCCTTGAACTGCAGGAGAAGACTTGCCAGACCAGTTCCAGGCAAGTCGAAACTACTTGCAGTGTGCACACTAAGGATGAAGCCTTGAGGTGCGTTGTGCATTTTATGGTTGCCAACCATTATCCTCATAGCCGAAGCTGACAAAAGAACCTTTGCGCAGCGGGTGCTGGCGCCGGAAGACGGTGCTGTTGTGTAGACAAGCTGACAACTGCTAACTACTTTCACCTTTATCTTCGGTGTTGCCAGGACCGCAAAGGTTCTTCATGGAACCAGCCTGCAGGCGAGATTGCGTTCTGTACTGGCATGAGTGTGCCGTCACTTCTGCGGCTGCTGCTGCTGCGGCTGCCCTGTGGCGAATGTGGCATATGCGGCTGCAGCTGCATTTGCTGCTTTGATGCTGTTGATGCTACAGTGCCTGTTTTGTTTGGCTCTGTAATTGCATGCTACATTAAGTGGCAGCCTAGTGGCAGATTGAGTTTTCGTTGTCCCGAAGGTAGAGTTTGAATGCACCAAGTGAAGCTTTACTGCTGCAGAAGGTGGCGAGAGAACACGGCCGTGTTCGCAGGCTGGCAGTGACAGCGCAGCTCGAGTTTGGTGCCAGCAAGCCAGATTGCCAGACTCACCGCATCCTAAATATCCACTGCCTGGATGATTTGAAGACATCTTGAGGTAGCTGGTAGTTAATCAGTAAAGAAGGACTCGCTTGAGTCGCTGTTGGCGGAGGTGAAGGAGCCAGTCTTGCGATAGCTGTCAGTATGTCAAAACAAAGGATATCGCATGCAAGCACTGCATGAAGTGCAGGACCTGTATGAGCAAAAATACGGTTTTGCGGTCGAGAATGAAACGGAGAAGCTGCAGGAGTCCAGATGTGATTCACAACTGATTCACACCAAACCGAGGGAAATGACGGAAAGTTGATATCGTAGTAGTTGCTTGTTGAGGAACACTGCCTTACACCGAGCCTCATGTCCTGCAGCATAGACCTGAGTTTGTGACCAGGAGCCAGACACAGACGGTGAGGGGCCAGTATGGAAAGTTATCCGTGGAACCCATGTGCCCACTGACTGCCGGCTGACCAGGCTCTCTCAGAAACTAGCAGAAGTCAAGCAATTGTACGAGGTCAACTATGGCGTCGAAGTCGATGCCGAAGAGTCCGTCCAGTACGATGCGCAGGGCACGCCGTGGCTTGAGATTCGTGGCACCGGCTGTCCCAAAGACATGCGTGTGGAGCGTTTGGAGCAGATGCTTGAGAATGTCAAGGGCCTGTATGCCGAAAGCTATGGCCGCGATGTTGACACCGAGTATGATGCGGATGGAACGCCTTGGTCCGTGACGGAAGGAACAGGAGTTCCGCGAGACTGCCGCGTGGAGAGGCTGGAGCAAAAGCTAGCGGAAGTCAAGCAGTTGTACGAGGTCAAGTATGGTGTCGAAGTCGATACCGAAGAGTCCGTCCAGTACGATGCGCAGGGCACGCCGTGGCTTGAGATTCGTGGCACCGGCTGTCCCAGAGACATGCGTGTGGAGCGTTTGGAGCAGATGCTTGAGAATGTCAAGGGCCTGTATGCCGAAAGCTATGGCCGCGATGTTGACACCGAGTATGATGCGGATGGAACGCCTTGGTCCGTGACGGAAGGAACAGGAGTTCCGCGAGACTGCCGCGTGGAGAGGCTGGAGCAGAAGTTGAATGAAGTGAACCTGCTCTTTGCTGCAAGGTATGGTCATTCCGCCTTGGCCTCGCAACCTGATATATTTTCTCAGGGTGGCCACTTTGCATATGACGAGGATGGAACGCTCTGGATCAAGAGTGTTACTACAGGCGGGGTGATGCTGTGTGTGGAGCTTTGCCGCGGTTATTTGAGCTTGGTTTTCGCAGGTCGGCTTGCGCACACGGAACTTCCTTCTGAAGGAGCTTTGGCTGACATGCTCACGGAGGCTCGATTGCTCAAGTTCTGAATCCGGTGAAAAGCATTGCTCTTGCTCTTGAGGTGAAAGTGCTTTGCAATGAAAGCTTGGTCCTTGGACTTCCCTTATGGACATGATCTGATCTTTGGTTCAGAGCCGCCCAGGATTTGGAGCGAAGCCTACTGAAGAGACGCAGTCTTCCTGGAGTGACGAGGAACCGGGCTGGGGATCTGTTGGGCCGAGGATGGCCAGGGCCAAGGCGCAGTTGCCCTCCAGGATGGAACACCTTGGGTTCAAGTCGGTTCATCCAGCGGCGGGGTTGCGACAACGGACAAGGCGGGCGTAAACCAGCACGAGAGGCATGAGAGGCTTGCGTCTTGCGGCTAATTCGTTGAGTGGAGCTTGGTCAAGGACAAGTTGTTTGAAGGAACTTGCGGCCTGCAGCAGCTTTGCAGCATTCAAGTTTGGGGTGCGGCTTACGGCAGAAGCCAGTGAAGTTGCAGCACTAAAGTCTGTTCCATTGTATGAACCACTGCACGTGGAGAGGTAAGCTGCTGTGCAGCAGCGGAACGCAGACGGGCAGATGAGGTGTGGAAGTTCCTCGAAGCTCAATATTTTTCAGGGTATCCTTCTTGTTAGCCTCTTGCGCAGCAAGACCCAGTTTTTGCCGAATGATTCGATGCGAAAGCGTCCCGACGAGTCGACCTTAAGCATGTTGCTTCCTTAGCCCAGGTTGGCTTGGTCGTCAGTCGACAGCTCCGAGACCGAGTTGAACATCTGCAATTCGAAGCACAGGGTTTCAAGCCAGCTATCAGCTCAGTTTGTACAGTTGCCCTAATTGGCAGCACATACCTTTGATGTGCACAATGTCGTCAATTTCAAGCGGCACCTCGATCACCAAGAGCCCGAGAGTGCCATGCAAGCTAGCGCGAGTATCGGATTTCAAGTTTTCATCTCGTCGAATGAATTTGCCACAGGCTTACGCCGTGTCTCTGCTCGGCTGTCCTTTGAAGGTTCATATTTAAAGCCTGGCCATGTTCCACTCCTCCCAAGCGATGCAACGCTTGGCTCAATGCACTTCACACAATCGAGGCACGAGGCAGCAGTCGATATGGCCGCAATTCGCACCGCTTGAGGAGGGCATCGTTTCTAGAAGTTCTGATAGAACTGCATTGAGAGTCTGCCTCTCTGAGTTGCATCACTTCCTGGGTACATCTCACATCTGCCTGATACTTCGTCATTGAGTCGATTGCCTCTGCTCCAATGTGATTTGTACCCCAGCACCAAAGGCAGATCCAAACGCTTGAAAATAGTTTTCTACAAGGACCTTCCGTCTCTGAGATGCCGAGTTTCCGTAGAAGCTTGAGCTGGCCTAGCATGGCCGAACGAACGCACGACTGGAGCTGCCGCTGTCGTTTTTGCTTGCTAGCTGCTGCTAGTCTGCAGACTTTCTGGAAGATATTGGCATGTGTCGTGGCCAGCCGTGATGACATGAGGGCTCTGGCACCTTTGCATCATCGTCTGGCAGCTTGGTGTGTATCCCGGCTCGTTGCTTCCAGAACAGTGTTCGACGTTAAGACATCAACCGCATGAGCAGCTGCACTACCGCAGGTACTTCTGCTGTGGGTTCAGACGTCTGTTCCTCGGTCCGAGCAACCGCGTCACCGGAAAATGCCGGGCTCAGCGCAAGGTCAATCCTGACATGCTGCACGATCTTACTTCCTGCCACCTTCTCATTGCTCAAAAAGCAGCAAGCTGGGTTTTGTCTTGAAGCTGCACCGAGGCTTTGCCTTTGTTGTTGATTCCAAGTTCCGTGGCTCGTGGCCTCTTCTGCAATGTTGCAGCTTGCTGCCAGGCCTGTGGTTGATAGTTCCATACAACCACAAACATGAAGATGAACATGAACAGATGTACTACTGGTACATATGCCAGATACAGGCTTAGTACAGAACATACTACACAACGCAATATATTTTCGCAAGCAATAGAAGTAGATATCGCGAACAGTAATATGGCCAAGACATAGATAACTAGCGAATCATGCATATGTGTCTGTATAATATATACAGATAGACACACATATGTGTATACGTGAGTATGTCTGACTGCAAACCATGTACATTGATAGATTGAGTGCAGGCCGCGTGGTTCGGCCTGGCAGTCTTCTGCCTTCGGTGCATTCTACGAACACAGATCTTCATCCATGCGTGTCCTGCTCCAAGCATATGGGAATTTTATCTGCCGGTGCTGGGAGTGACATCTCCAGTGAATTGATTGAATGGCTCAGGTGACGACAAGCTGGAAAACTGGGGCATGCAGGTTCACTTTGCTGCCGATGGCCTTGTACATGAGCTTCACAGTGTCGTCAGGGTGACCTGCTGCTGATCTCCAACCATCCTACACGGTCAGTGACAAGCTGCTTCATTCAACCACACGGTCGCAGGGGCAAACGAATCGTGCGTGTTGTCACTTGCTAGGCTGGACTGGATGTTCCTGTGGACTCTGGCCGCAGCACTGGGACGTTTGTCCGGACTGAAGATCGTTCTCAAGGTGGAACTGTTTCCATTTGCACTGTCCAGTTTGGCTCCGTATGGTTGCCAATCAGTCGCATCGCTGTGGAGGACAACCTACGAGCTGCACCAGGCAAGCTGATGCTGAGAGCGAAGTGGCACACCCTGCTTTGATATTGTGACAGGTTTCGGATGGGCCGTGTCTGAAGCTCAGTGAGAAGAATGTGTCACCTGAGACAACCATGTCCTTTTTGCGTGGGTTGTGGGATCGCATTCGTTGTGTTCTTGAGCTTGTCAGTAACGAGTGTCCACTCGCAAGAGTAGGGTCCTCTAACACCAAATGTGTGCGATGAAGGTCGGTCGACAGGCATCTTTTGTTCGGCGATTCCCGTTGTGTTCACGTTTCACGTTTCTTCTGGCGGCCTGGCGCAGCTGCATTGAGCAACGGTCGTGTGGTCCGAACTCCCCTGCCCGGAGGCTCGAGTGTTCGTCTAGCCCTTTCAGGTTTGTGCATTCGCTGCACTTCCCTTGCTTCGCGCACCAGATATGTTTACAGAGAGGCTTTTGAACCCTTCGAGATCATGTCACCTTCCCGCTCCCGTGACTGCAAAGACATGTGCTGGCGTCTTATTTCTTCAGAGACGCCCTGTGTCAGCTTGCAGGTGGAGCTTGGGTGGTCCAACCGGATCTATTTTTTAAAGCAGTGGACTAGGCGAGTGTCCCATCCCAATCTGCCTACCATGCATCGAAAGTGCCTGCAACAGTGTGTCGTTAAATTATAGATGCAACTGAACAAGTTCTGCGAATTGGTTGAAATCTGATGAAACCTCCGCCATTGAGCAACAGAAAGAGAGCTCGAACCTTGGACGATGTGGCACTCAGGCAGTGCTTTGCATACCCGTTCATGTACTGCCGACATGCTTGGTCGTTTTGTCGTGCTGTACATCTCATGCTGTTGTCGGCCGGGTCAGCCAGGTGTCGACGTGATAGGGAAGCAGACCTTCGAGTACTGCGAGATGTTTGTGGTCACAGTGGTGCACTGCCGAGAGTGCAGGGGTGTCAGGCATTTCTTTTTTCTGCGCATTTCTGCCCGCGTAGAGATTCCGGCTGCTGGTGAGCGCTTTGAAGCTCTGTCCCAGAAACAAGAAGACCTGGGACCTTTGCTCGATGAATCGTTGGTGGGTAATCGGCAGAGATCATGGGGTGGGGCTAACTGCGAATAACGGACGGCTGATGACCACAAAATGGCGTCTGCCCTGGTGAGCTCCAGACTCGGTCAATCCGAACATGAGATGATGTGGCAGGCGGCCGTGGGAACTTGGCGTTGCTACTGTTCCCTGAGGACATGGGTTGCATGCCACCAAGTTCTTGGACCGTCCTCCAAATGTTTTTCGCTGTGCCAGGGCACCGACCTGAGCAAGTCGAATCTGTCAAACCGGCATGTTTTTGCTGTGCAGGAGCTCATCGGGTAGCAGGTCATTTCGGCTTCAAAGTGGCAGGGAGACGAGCCAAAGCTTCGCTCGAAAAGAGGGCCTGCAGACCTACACGCAGGCCAGCCTCCGGCCTCCCCGGCCCTCATTCTCTGCGCCCTCGCTCCTCTTTTGGCAGGTGCTCCACCCGCGGACGGCAGGATTTGTCGCGGCATGGCAAGCCCTCCATGATGTCGCGAAGGCAGTGCTGAACCTTCGGCCTTTCCACCAGGCGCAAGCAGTCCCAGCACAGGACCTTGAAGTGCAACCGCCGGTTCTGGTTGATGTGACCATGGTCCCAAGCTGAGCTCGCGATCCCGGGTTTGTGGAGTGCAGCAGGGGTTGACCGCAAGCCGCGAGACGCGGTTTTGAGAAGTCATACTGTGGCGGTTTTGCTGACATGCTCTGCAGTCTGCCGCGCCTGTTCGAGGCATATGTTGCTCCAGTCTGTGCCAACTTGCCAGATGAAGAAGCACCGGCAAGATTGATTGGCCAACGGACCGTGCAACAAATTGTAATTCACAAGGTGGGTTGTATCGAGAGCTGCTCGTGTCAGGGAGCCGTTTTTGTTCGTGGCCACATACCACATGAAGTTCACATCCGACTACGGCGAGTTGGAGCGACCCGGGCTTAGCGTTCACAGGCCCCGACTGGTTGTGGGCTTTGCTTTCTGCCCAGGCCTGAGGGTGCTTCCAGCGCCTCTGAACTCTGCAAATCTCTCAGAGCCACAAAAATTTGGGCGAGCTCGCGCACGCGTGCGCGCGCGACAGCGGGATGGGCCAGGCTGCCGCCTCTTCGCAGAGAAGGAGGAGCGGCACTATGCGACTCTGTGTGAGAGGTGAGGCCTCAAGCTGTCTCTTGTCACAAGCCAGGATCTCTTGAATCGCTTTCATGCGCCTGCCGATGCCGGCAGTGGCGGTCATGAGAAGCCAGATCGCCGTGCCACACCCTGAGATGCCAATGTAACAACGAGAGAGCGTTTGAGAGAACTTGCGCAGACCAAGACAGGCATTGCATGTCACGAGCAAAAAGTAGTGAATTAAACGAGTTGATTCCTGTTTACACTGCAAACGGTTGCATACTGACATGATTCTTCGATCTTAGAAGACGGTCATGGGTGGGTTGGGCAGGTGGCACAGTGAAAGCCAGGTGGGTCTTGACGTGATACGCTTGACAAACATTGTGCAGCAAGGTGAAGTTCACGAGGTGGCACCAGATGCCGAGAATCGCGAATAAGCAAAAGCGCAGACCTGCAATATCGAAGCTCCAGAACTTAACACAGGATGCGCCCCCTTGAAACCGTTCCGTTCGACATGCAACGTTTGGTGCAGTTGGGCGCGGGTTGGGTATGCGCTCCGGCAGAGAGTCGATTTGTAGTCCTTGTGCCAAAGCGGCCGCCGCTTTGCTGAGCCAAGCCAAGCCAAGCCCGCCCCGGGGTCGATATTTGGACAGCCATATTTGCAGAAGGCTTGGCTGTTCGCCGGCATTGAGTTGTTAGGCAGAAAGAAGGCATTCAGGTCAGAGCCCTGGACAGAGGGAAGATGTAAAGCAAGCTCCGTCATCTGAGGTGTTTATGGCAGAAGGTTCCGCTGCGCTCGAAGAGGTTCGTGGTGTCAAAACGAGGCTGCCTAGAGTGAAATGCCTCTGTTCACAAAGCTAGTCAAACGTGTCCACGGAAGGATGTGCGTGAGCCTGCTGGCCTTGATTGTGTTGGAGGCTTGACTTCTGATTTTCCATTTCAGCTCGTGCCGCTTGGAGTCTCTTTTTCAAGCAGCCACACCTTCCTCAACCTTGTTTTCTGCATCGTTTGACGTTCAAGTTCGCACTGCATAGCAGCTAGCCTTGTCCTCACCATGAGCATTCAATTTTGAAGTCCAGCTTGCCATGACCGCTCCGGCAGGTGCAGCTCATACTATGTTAGCGAAGACAAGCTTACTCTTTGAAGAGTTAGAAAGTGTCGAGCAGACCTGTGGCTTTCGGCCAGAGTTCCTGTTTGGATCTCTTGCCAATGATATGAAACGTGTGCAGAGGATGATAGAGGAGCGCTCGAGACAAATCTCTGGAAGTGAAGAACAGCAGGAAGACGAAGTTGAAGGAAGCGAACGGTTCGATCCCGGGGACATTTTCGCGATGATCGACAACTTGTACGAGCACGCACATGGATCTGGTTCGTCTGCTGCGCGTGAAGGCTTTGTTGCCTCCCTGAAGAGCTTTGAGGACACTTTGCTCAGCGTGTCAGCCGCGAGAACCCATCTGAAGGCTGCTTCCGACCCTCCGGGAACTATGCCCCAACTGGAGAAACGTGGGCTGGTGACGGAGGAACACATCGCCATGATCCGGTCCTGCCTGAAACAGCTCCAAGAGGCAGAGTCCTCCCGTTCTCTAGGCCACGAAGCATCCGCCTTTGCACAACTGCTGGACTTTCGCTTGAGGAATGCCCTGGCCACAGGTCAGCGAGCCAGAGACATGCCATCCGCCGGAGACCTCAATGCTGCTTGGTGCCATCGAACGCTGCAAAGGCTTCAGAGACAAGACGATGGATCTGCAAAACGCCCTGGGCAAGCCCGGCTGTTGCGCTGGGCCCGTGAGCCGCGCCTGGTCCACCAAAACGTGCGGCAACTCGTGAAGCCCTGGACGCACAAAGCGGCGCCCAAACCGCACAGGCCTGCTGGGCCAGGCCTTGCGGAACCACGCTTCCGTCGCATTCCGTCTGCTCCCACAAAGAGGTCTCCTACTGACAGGATCGTCATAGGTGTTGCTGCAGCTGAGGCCTGGATGTCCTGCGTGGACAGAAGCGAATTTAGTCAGCATGTTTCGGCCAAAGTTTCCGACGTGTCGATGTAGGCATCCTCAGCACAAACCCACACTGGTTCTCTAAAAGAGTCAGGCCCATTCTGTTAATGTTGGTGCCACAGTATGCGTGGCTTCTGGAGGCTGTCTAGAACGGACGTCTTTTAGTGTGGTGGCCCTGCGCACCACAGTTTATTGACTACACAACTCTCTGTGAGCACACTGTAGCAGTCTTCTGTTCTGCTATCCTGAAATGTCGTGGCCTACTGGGAGGCCGAACTAGCGAAGCCAGCGGTGGGCAAATTCCACAAAGTGGCATGTTGCTCCTGACCGACAGAGATGCAAAACGGACTGCATAGCTTCACTGCCGTGTGAAGTCACAAGCACATTCCATTCCCGACAGGCTTGGGGTTTCGCTCTCCTGCAAATGATGGGATGGCTGTGGTCACCGCTGCTGCTGGTGCTGGCTGACCACTCAGAGACTTGGTCTGCTTTGGCACCGTCGCAGCGCTCACGAACTGTGAGGCTTCTGCCTGTTTTGTGATGCTGGGCAAACTCACCGGTGGCATTGACAAGGCGGTGGCACGATCTGTGTTCTGTTGCAATCCCACGCACACTGGGCACGGGGCGCTGAGATGCCGAGCTTTTCGTTGCAGGTGATTCTGCAACATGCTCGGCAGCATCCATCGAGAGAGCAACATCTCAGAAAAGAGCGTTGACAAAGAACTGAAGTGTAGCGCTCGTGATGGCATCGGGAATATCGGGATCGATTGCTGTCAGATGCAGAAGATAAAACAACAACTACACCCGTCGGTGCGAATGTTTTATGCCTTTGTTTTTGCGCAATTTGGCATGTAATTCACTCCAACAGTCGGCTGGAGCTTCACTTCTCAGCAGATCAGCTCGTTACGGCATGACCAATCACCTCTCTGAGCATCCGGCACCGGGTCTGAGGGTAGCCGGGCAGCCATGGTTAGTTGATTTCTTTTCGCGCGCAATCGGCATGATCCTTCCTGAGTCCTAGGTCTACCTGAAGCTCTCGAAATGTACACAGTCCGCGGAATCCGCTTAGAGTAACTCACCGGACTGGGCAGGAAGCACTGAAATTCTTATCGATGCTTGCATGATGCTCTTCTTAGTTCCACATGTCTTCACAGTCATGGATCCGTAGCGCCACGCAGCGAATGTCGACCAGAGGCCCGTTGCGATGGTCACAGGAACTTACCCTGTGCTCTGACAACAATGATGCCCCTCCACCATGCAGCAGCTGTACCTCGAAGTGGCCGTGATGCTTAGTCTTTGACGGGAATTTCGGTTTTGAAGTGCCTCCAATGAAGAGCTTTTTCCTTCGTTCGCTGTCCCCACGCAACGTACGTGCTCTGAATTCCTCCTGGCCTTGCTGCAGCTTAAAACTTAGGGTTTAGTGTCTGGCTTCAAACGCAAGTGCTGGTCCAGTGACTGGCATGGATCTCAAGTCGGCCTGGACAATAGATGCTGCACTTGCAGCTCCGTGTGGCGTAGGGGATCCAAGTTTTGTGGGAACAGTGTTTTGAACGACATCCAAGCGAAACACACTACGCGATCTGGGAGACGTACATGTTGAAATTTCATGTCAAGGTCGGGAGTTGGCTGCACCCTCTCACATAATGCCCGCACAATACGCCGCCTGCGACCGGCGGTGTGTGACCCGTGTGCCCCCCGCCCCCAGATCTGCGGCCCGGTTACGTGGACGCGGCCTGCACGGCCCGTTAGATTCCTACTACTACTGCTACTACTACTACTACTACTACTACTACTAGTACTACTACTACTACTACTACTACTACTAGTACTAGTACTAGTACTAGTACTAGTACTACCAATACTACTAGTACTACTGCTACTGCTACAACAACAACAACAACTACTACCACTACTACTACTACTACTACTACTACTACTATTACTACTACTACTACTACTACTACTACTACTACTACGCCTAATACTGGTACTACTGCTACTACTGCTGCTGCTACTACTACTACTACTACTACTACTGCTGCTGCTGCTGCTGCTACTACTACTACTACTACTACTACTACTGCTAAGGCTTCGGCAACCAATGTTTTCTTGTAGGGTTTTGGGTTCCGGAGCTTTTCGTTTTAGGGTTTAGTGGCTCTTTAACGGAAATTGCAAGCAGCATTATCCTCACAGGGTTTGGTTGTCGCAACAAGAATCTCAGTTGTAGCGTTTCGGAAATGGTAAACAACATCTCCATTCAGAGCCTGGAGATTCTCGATCAACATTTCCTTTTTGGGGTTTTGGTGGTTTTTAACCATTACCTCCTTTTAGGGTTTAGGGTTTGGCAAGCAGCATCTCAAATCTCCTTTCAGGGTCCTGTCTGCGGCCCGCGGTCCGCGGTGTGCTTTCCGTGCGGACACAACGAAGAAGAACCTATGCACTACTTCCGTACCGAGCCCCTCCTTTGTATGTGCGTTTTTTTCTGGATGCTGGTACCGTGGAGGGATCTCCAGGAGTCCAATGAGCGTATAGTTGCCAGATGTGATCGGCAAAAATGAGAGTGTCACCTGAAAACATCAACCCGGGTCCGAATACTGCTCGTGGGTTCCCTTCGACAACTGCCCAGATCCGTGCAAGTTTTTGCTGCCGGTTGTCCCTTACACGTCATTGCAGAGGCTAGGCCCAGCACCGCTGTCTTATCTTTCTGTGCATCCATCATGGTGGTGTCATGCCTAGCCATTGCAGCCATTGAAGCATGATGCATGCATCAATATCAGCGACAAGCAAATTCTCAGTGGACATCCAGCCCGAAAAAAACCAGGAAGGCGAGAACATCCCAGAAAGCTCATGACGTCTAGACGTGCGGTTGGTAGAAAGCGCGACAAGGCCATCGCCACATATCGCTACTCTAACAGCCTTCTTCGTCTGCTAGCACGCAAGCCAATCATTGGATGTTTTCTTTACCTTAGCTTCTCAGCATCTTTGAGCACTTCTTTGAGTCGTCGTATACAAACAATCTGGGATGTGAAGGCCGGCACGCACCGACACATGCCTCTCGGGCCTCGTCAAGTCCTTGTAGTGTTCTGGCGACTTTCGCCACGGTTATTTGCGTCCGCTTGAGCCAAACTCGAAAGTAGCGCAAGTGCTTAAATGCCCGAAGCTGGAGAAAATGGAGACTCGCTGGCGCCTCGCTTGGGGAGAATCCAGAGATTCCAGGGCAGCGAGCGAGGCGGGGCCTTCGGCGTTGCGGCGTCCTCGGCTTGCTCGTGGCACGAAGGTTCTGGGTCCTCAACTCGAGGACTCCAGGAGCAAAGCCCGGCCACTTCTGTCGGTCTTGGGATGTCTTGGGTTAAGGCAGTTCAAGCCTGTTGCTCCGTAGGAGGCCTGACGCAGACCCAGTTCTCACTCCGGCAGCGAGGCCGGAGCAACACGATCTGTTTTAAGCTGTGGGCTTGGTAAAGACAAAGGACAGAGCAGTCCTCTTGAAATTGAGCGATCATGCCGGTTAGCAGTTAGAACAATGTCTCTGGTTGAACCGTGGCTGATCTTGTGCGAGAGGAAGGTTTAAGGTCTTGCATGCTCTACCCTTGAAGCTTTGGTGAGCCTCTTAACTTGGACAGGCCCCAAGAGCCCGACACTATGAACATGCTTCAACCATGGTTCCCGCGCCGCACCGCACACGGAGTTCTCCGCACTTTCAGCCGCAGGTCGGGGTCATCTTTCTGGTCCGCCGAGCTCCCAGCAGTCCTCTGTCCTCGTGTCTCTTTCTCGTACTGTCGCTTGGAGGCACACAGCAGCAGAGTTAGCACAGCCGGGAGCCTTCAGAAGGGCCTTTTGCAACTTGTCTTGGGTAATGCTCTGTGCTGCTCAGACCAGTGGCAGCAGCCGTGTGTGTCCAGTTCTCAGGTCAGACAAAGTGTTCTTTTTGTTGTCAGAGAGTGACGTGTGTCAAGCATCCCAGGCAGTGGACCACGTCCTGTGCCAGAGTCTGACAAGGACTGCATCCATGCACGCACGCAGAGTATCGAAGAGTAGCAAGGTTTGAGGCGAGCTGAATCGGCGCAGGAAACCAAGGCGGATCTATCCCTGCCTGAAGAATGGGAGACCAGGCTGTGCTGCCTGCTCTAAAACATCGACGACGGGCTGTGCTCGAGCCTGTGAGGCTGGCAAACACTATGACGCTTCGCACGGTTCAAAACACAACGAACCCAAGCTGCAGACTGTTTCCGACTCTTCGTGGGTATGCCAAAAATACTTTCTCAGGAAGCATGCCCATCAGCTCCTGCAGCTGCTGACACACAGATACGGCTCCAGTAGCCCGGTCCACATCTCGTGTTGGGAGGCCTGGGTATGGCCGTGGATTTTTCACAGGCTTGACGCTCTCGCCACGCAGGGATCGATAGAGAAAGTCGCAGCTTCGACTAAGCGGTCCAAAGCCCGAGCCTCTGAGCGTGGAAGCAGGTCGAGAATTAGCAGTGTCTGGCTAGAGGCGACGGTGGTCAAGCTGCATTCACGTCAGCGCGAGCTGACCCCACTTCACATTGCAGCCGCGACCACAGTAGCCGTGGCATGCAAGGGCCGGATCGGGTGGTGTGTAAGCAGCTGCAGGCCCTATGTGGTCATGCGGACGTGGTCGACTTCCTTCTGAAGTTGGACGCTGATCCAAATCTTGCAGGCCAGGCTATCACAGGATAGCGCTCCTTGACTTCTTGCCACAGCGGCCGAGCTCATGAGTGCAGACGATAGCCCACCAGGCGTCTACAATTATCGGGCGTCCCGGTCTTAGCTCAGTGGATCCGCCACAGCGCCGGTGGTGCCACTTGACAACAAGGTTGCACATCGCTGCCTCTTCCAGCCCTGCGATCGTGCAGCTCCTGTCACTGGGATTGCCATGGATTGCCACATCTTACAGCACTTTGTCGAAGTTGCTGCCGGAACAAGGTTGGATGCGGCTGCAAGCCCAGCTGCTCTCACGGTCTCTCGGCCGAGCATAAGCATGTAGGAATGTCAGGCAAAAGGAGAAGGTTTCGAGTCTGAGGACGAGGCGGACACCCCTCTTCATCTCGCATGCGGCTATCAACAGCTGCCGACCATCGAGCTCCTTCTGAAGGCCCACAGTCCCTGGCACCGAGAAGTCTCAATTACATGGTTGAGTGGGCCGAGATTCTGCAGGAAACAGCCTGAGGGTGTGTGTTGAGAGTAAACCGTGGTCGAGTCAGGGCTAGGGTTTAGGGATGTTTAGGGCTTAGACGGCTCGGCAGCCTCCTCTCAGTCCTTCCGCCCCGGCGGGTCGCAAGCTGCAGGTCTCCGGCTGCACGGCATGTCTTTTGCCGCCGCTGTGTCAGGCTCTAGCTGACCCATCAGCTGCGAACAACTTCGGGGTGCGGCACTCTGTATTCGTTCTGGCCATTTTTGTGTGCACGTGAATCCGCGGGTAGCATGTAAAAGCAGCTGAGCGTTGAGTCGGCATGCGTTGCTTTGCAAGGTAACCCCCCTTCACAGCGCTGCGGCGACAGCAGCACTGGAAGAGTGTGACGTGCGTGAGGTCTGACAGCCAGTTCGTGATTTGTACTTGTGCTAGACTCTGCACCGTCTGACAGCATATAGATCGTACATGCGACTTCGGTTGTTCTGGGCAGTGTCCCGGATGTTGTAGACTACACATCGATTCGGAACGTCACCTTGCAAGGCCAAAGCAGTGCTTCTGTTGTGCAGCGGTGGAGCTGACATCAATGCACGAGATCGGAATCTTAGCGGATCTCAGCCTCGAAGGGTTTAGGGCTTTTTACGTTTTGGGAGCACCGAGGCAAGGCAAGACCCCAGCAGCCGTGGCTCGCATGGCCGGTGCTGCGGCAAGTCTTCTGACTTTCTTGCAGGCGCCTTGGGCCTTGGGCTGACAGCTGGATGCGTACGGATGCATGCGGATGCGAGTGCATTTCCTTGGTTGCAGGCTGGTGCCGGCTCCCAGCTGGGTTTCGTGCTGCCTGGTTCTCCTTCTCACTCAAGCAGTGAGGCAGCGAGGCATCTTGGATCCAAAAAACGCGGTGCCTTGTCCTATGATAGGCAAGCGCGGCGAAGGTGAAGCGATGGGCAAGTGACTTGCTTCTGGAGGCTCGGTGCACCGACACTTCAACTATCTTCAACTTGCCTAAACCATTGCATCCAAGTTGCAGGGCGGGCAGCACCGGCATGGCAACGAGGAGCAGCATCGGCACCTCGCAGAGTCAGGCAAAGTATAGCAGAGATGACAGGACCAGGAGCAAAGGATCTCCTACGTCAAGGAGCTGGAGCTGGAGCCACTGGGCAAGACAATGCGATCGGATGTTTCCCCATCTCCACAGGGCTTGGTGACAGTTGGATCATCATTGGTGCCGCAAGGAATGCCCAGCTGAAAAAAACGGTGCGGCAGCTGCAGCATGACCTCAGCGAAGCCCAGATCAACGTACAGCTACTGCTGCTCGCCTCCAGATAATCGTTTAGTTAGTTTACTTCCTACTATCGACATGTTCGAAGACTCGCAAAATCTCCGGACACGCAGCAGACACGTGGAGTCCTCGAATGTGCTGAGCTGGAAGGGGACCTTCCCGTGTGAACACACCTAGCATGCTGCGGCAAAAACTACGTGCGTCTTAAGGTGTGTAGCCCGTTTTTGTGCGGGTGCCTGTGTGTGCGTGTCTTGAGACATATAGTACATGTATAATATATGGGTGTTTCCGAAAATAGGGGACCCCAAAATAGTACCCCAAATAATAGGATCCTTATTATAAGGACCCCAAAGTTAGGTACCCCTAATTTTCGGAAACTCCCATATGTATGTACTATACGTATATATATATATATATATATAATATTTATCTCTGTCTCTCTCTCGCTCTCTGTGTGTCTTTGTTTGTCTGCGATTGTGTGTAACTACTACGGATGAGGTGTTTTTAGGTCTTGTTGCTGCTGGTTGGCTGGCGTCTATATTGTTCTAACAAACCGGACGTCCTGCATGATTCTACGAAAGCAGAGGTTTGTGCAGGGTGTTCGAGAAGATGGATTGCAACATGCCTGGAGACCCAGTGCAGCAATCATCGAATAGCATAACGGCTTTATGTGCATGTGCGGTCTTGGTCTTAGTGCATCACATTTCAGCGAAAATATGTTCCCTACTAAAGGTTCCTCTATGAAGGGTATTGCTGACAAGGGCGGTTGGGCAAGCAATGGGACAACAAGCATTGATGACATACCCTGAGAGGTGATATCTCTATGTCGCGTGTGTTCGGTTGGTTCTGACAAAGGGCTAGTCGTGTGCCTGGTTCGCACCGGACAGAAAAGCGGAGAAGTGATATCTACACGCGAGGGCGTGCGTGTGTGTGGGTGTGTCTGTCTGTGTGCATCTGTGTTCCTGATACTTTGGCTGAAGGAGAGACTCTCTGGATGTCCAGGCTTTGTCGCTTGGCTTTGAATCTGCGGCATAGGGTTGCAAGACAAGGCGACTGAGCGTTGGAGTGGGGAGCCCGACAGCGAACCAAGGAAAGCTCCTTATCCCAAGGACACGGAGCATCGACTTGTTGACATGGACCAGCGCCTAAAACAGGCTTGTGGCTTTGTGCTCTCCATCCGTTCTCTACCCTGACACTTCCTTTTCTGCAGGCGTGTGCACGCTTCCAAGAGTTTGACGAGGAACGACAGAGCCGGGCTCCGAGTACGCCCCCAGCCGGCAGCGGGGTGTGCGAGGACCTGCTTTACACGTGACCGCATCACAGAGGCTGGGAACAGGAACGCGAAGCCTTGCGGAGTCAGATCGGACGACAAAATGCCGGTGCCCCTCATGTTCGAGTCATGCACGAGTCATGCAGAAATGTGCAGAGCAGGGGTTTGCAGGCCAACTGCAAGATTTCGAGGGTCATGCAACTAGAAGAAACAAGAAGATCCGAGCAAAGGCATTTGTGTCGCATGAAGCTTGTCCCGCTCAAGACATGAATGAAAGCACCAATCGAGTTGTGGTACGTGGCTTTTCCCGCAGAGCGTCTAGGGTGAGGGCGTGCTACTGGCCCCAACTTGCGGATGCCATACCCTGGGAGTGTTTCTCGAGCACGTGCGCGACGAGGTACATGCTAGAGGTAGTCAAACCGTGCAAGCTTATCTGTAATGTTCCACAAAATGACTCTCCTTGAAGTTAATCATGATGTCGGAATGGGTGGTGCAAGTCGAGTAGCTTGGCGTTGCTTCCAAGGCCATCTGGTGCTCAACAAGAGAAAGCCTCGTACGTTCATATACATACCGAGGTGTAGGGCGAACCACGTTGACAAGGCTCGAGCAGAGTCCAAGCAAGAGCATGAAATAGGCTCACAGGCATCATAGGCAGGACAAGAGACGCAGCGGATGGATCAAGTGGAGGCTGAGAGCGTGTCCATGGGTGCCTTCCTCATTCCACCTTGCCTGGTTGAACAGTTGTGCCTGTGTTGAATGGACAAAGCTTGAATCAGGCGCCGTCCGCAATCCCGCTCTCCTTGCGAGCACGTCTATTCTGGGGCTGGCAGTCATCCTGCTTTTCTATTTTTTAAGACGAAAGCGAACAACCAAGATCCCAGTGGAGCCTTGGCTCGAAAGAGAGCAGAGCAGAGAAGCGAAGTCTGAGATTCTCCGCGTGTCGGCTCGCAAGGATGGCCTCTTCGACTTGCAGCTGCTGGGCAGATTTAACGGCGTGACGGGACCAATTTTCATGGGCGTTTGTGGCAAAGTCGAGCCTTGGAATGCGCTTGGAGCATCTTGACGTCTGTTTGTGAGCGGCGCTTAAGTCAGTGCTGCCAAGGTGAATGTATCCAGCAGTGAGAACATCACCGCAGCTCGGTGATGCCCAGATTTGGATTTTTCTCTGCATTCTCACTCCTCTCCTTGCATTTTACTCTTTTCTGTTTGCGAGGTTGGCGAGGGCTACGGGCGACTCTGGGCGGGCAAGGATGCGACCTTCGCCTTGGCCACGCTTTCCTTGAAGCCGGAGGATGCGCCCCGCCCATACGACCGCTTAGCATCGGCAGCCGAAAGTTCCGAAAGCCAGCCTCGGAATGTCAGGCAAACAAACTCGACTTCACCTTGGCTCAGTTCACTGAAGACCAGCGAAAGGCTCTTGCCGGCTGGTACAAGCACTTCACTGTGAAATATCCTGTTGTCGGCCGTCTTCGGGAATATGTGCCTTGCCAGGGAAGTCCCGATGGAATGTAGAGTCCTTCTGCTTCTGTCGATGAATGATGAGAGTCCGCGTCAGTCTGAGGACGGCTGGGACTTCTCAGAAATCGAGAAGCAGGCAGATTTGCCAATCGAGCTTGTTCTGAGGCGAACTCTAACACTTCCATGAGTGCACCAATTCCGTCAGGCAGAAAAGGAAACCCCGTTTGGTTTGGGAAAGGACGAGCAGAAGGCAGCCACCGGGGCAGACGAACCTGTGCTGCTAAGACCTGGCGACAAGGCACCTGCAGCTATGTAGTCCTATAGCAATGTTGAGGAGCCATCGTTGCTCGAAGCATGGCTTGTCCATGTAAAGGTCAAGCTGCAGGGTACCGCAGATGACAAGCTGGATGGGAAGATTGGTGTGCTCAGAAAACTTGATGCCACCACTGGCAAATTCGAGGTCGCTCTGGTGGATGAGGCGCGGGTTGGTGCTTCGGACTGGCGAGCCATGTTGTGCCATTCTACGTGAAGAGGACTCTTCTGTGCTGGTCAAGCCAAACCAGATCTCCAAGATCTGAATTTCTGATTGATGTGGTGGCTCCTCGGTCAGCCTCCTACCGCACCTCTGAGCCTGCGAGCACAAACTTGGAAATGCTCCAAGAAATCCTGCGCCCGCATCCTGAAGATGTTCTTAAAAAATACCAGCCGGTTGCTGTAGGCTGCAACGGTTTTGTCTGTTCTGTCATGTCTTTCTCAGATGTGCAAGCTCTCAAGCCCATGTGTCTCGGTACGCGATGTCCCTGGAGTCGACAATATATGCCGTAGAGGCATCAACTGTGGCGGTCGTGCTTCTACTTGCGTGCTGTTGTTCCAAGAAATTGACATGCATCTCCTGCCAGGCGCTTGCTGCAGCAGTTTTACTGGGAGGTTTTGAGGCATTGAGGGGGTCCAGCCTGCATCTGAATCAGCTGACGTATGACACGTCTGAAATCGTTGGCCGCACTACCATGCGTGCAGCTGTCTACACAGTCGGAGAAGATATTGGTTGGAAAATGGCCGACATACCCGTTCCTCATCATTCTTCCTTCTCAGTCTTGATTCAAGTTAAAGCGGTGGCACTGAATCCGTCCAACTTCAAGCACCCCATGATTACTGCCACGTGGCCTTTCATCAGACACCTGCGCAAAGACTGGCCCATAGGATACGACGTGTCGGGTGTGGTGCTTTCAGCCGGCACGTCGAGAGCATGCAACGTGAAGGCGGGGGACAAGGTGTGGGGTATCTCGATCGGCGTAGCAGGAGAATTTGCTGTGGTGCCC
Organism: Symbiodinium sp. CCMP2456; assembly: GCA_905221635.1. Classification (NCBI taxonomy): domain Eukaryota; class Dinophyceae; order Suessiales; family Symbiodiniaceae; genus Symbiodinium; species Symbiodinium sp. CCMP2456. Next base: position 35,610 of record CAJNDV010022636.1, read on the forward strand.
TGCTTTCTGACCGTGCCAATCCCTGGAAAGCTGAGCTTCGAGGAAGCTGCTGGCCTCGGTGTCGCGGGTCTTACCACCCTGATGGGCTACGAGCGCAGTGGGCTCGGCCCAAAGCAGAAGGTGCTCGTGGTGGGAGCGTCGGGTGGATGCGGCCAGTTCGGAGTGATGTTGGCAGGTGCGATCGGTGCAAAGGTCACCGGCATCTGTGGAAGCCAGAATATCGACTTCGTCAAGCAGTTGCATGCTAACGTTGATGCCGTTTTCGACTACAAGCAGCCTTTCAAGATGGCTGGCCTCTTTTCGAAGGGCCGTTATTTTGATGTCATCTACGACACGGTCACAAGCAGTGCTCCAGAGGATCCTAACTACGAGCCCATGCTGGGGCCACTGCGGAAAGACAACGGAACCTACTTGGCGATAGGGCCATGTCCCAAGTCTTCAGACCAGTTCCGCGCTTTCTGGGACGGATTCACTCGACCATTTGGACTGCAATTGCAGCGAGAAGGCTACGATTGGTACTTTCTGCTACCAACCAAAACCCTTATGCTAAAGCTAAATAGCTTCTTCGATTCTGGTGAACTGACCGAAGTGCCCATTGACTCCAAGTATGATGCCTTGGAGTCCAGTGACGCCATAGAGCAAGCAATGGACAGGCAGAAGAGCCGCAGAGCTGTCGGCAAGATTCTGCTGACCTTCGACAGGTGATGAGTACCAAGTCACAGTGGACAAGAAGAAACGACCTCGGTTTTCAGCACGTCTTCCCATTCACTCAGCATCATCCTGGCCAGGGGGCGTTCTGCAATGTGCTTCTGGGAAAACAAGAAGCGCTTTCGATTCGTTTCAAGAAGCTTCTTCGGAAGCTTGTGACATATAGGCCTTCCAGCTTCCTGGGTGCATGACCCCGCTACACGCTTTGTCATGACATGTTAGAGCCAAGTTTGCATCACGAGCGTCGAGGGCAGTCCTCTTCCAAGGTCTGGCTTTTGCAGAGTTTTCAGTCCCGTTGCAGCTTTCTGGGCATCGGGGGTTTACACTGGTTACTGTTTCCGAGCCTTTGGTGGTGTGGTCATTGTTTCGTGTTTTGCGCGCGCAGCTTGCCACGGCTCCGTTTTCCGTGCCGCAGCCTGGGTCAGGCAAAGACTTGATGGCTGTCTGTGTTCCTCCCCAATACGTTCTCGTGTCACAGCTCCCCTCCGTAGACTATGGAACAGGGGTTTGCTCTTCATGTCCGTCAAACTAAGGCTTAGACTTCGTGCCAATTAGCTTCATGTCGATTGTCCGCACGCTGCCCCGTTCTCCCCACTCTGTTGGGCTTTGTGTTGTTGGTGGTGGAGCTGCTGGGTTTTATGCAGCAATTGCATGCGCTGAAGCTGCCGCAACGGCACTGCGACGTGGACAGGAGATCTTGATTGTGGAAAGTTCTTCAAAGTTTCTCCACAAAGTCAGCATCTCTGGGGGAGGTCGATGCAATGTTACACATAGTCCGGTGGCTTCAACTGAAAGCAGCTACCCTCGAGGCTCGGAGGTCATGGCTCACCTTGCCCTGCGACATGGTTCGGTGCATGCCGCCAAGTGGTTTGAATCCAAAGGAGTTCAGCTCAAAACAGAAGAGGACGGAAGAGTGTTTCCTGTCTCAAATAGGTCTGAGAGTATTGTTGACTGCTTGGTGAACACGGCAGCCTCCCTTGGCATCAGAATGCTACTTGGAGGCCGAGTTTGCGCATTGCACAGGACGTCCGCAGAACCCACACGATTCTCTCTCGAAGTACAAACTGCGTCTGGGGAGCAAGCCATTCTTTGCAGGCGTGCCATCTTGTGCATGGGTTCAGCTCAAAAGCGCTCTGTGCAAAAGTTGCTGCGTGATGCTGGTGCCCAACTTCGCCCGCTGGCTCCATCACTGTTCTCCGTCTTGACAAGTTCCCGTGACCTAGCAGGCTTACAAGGACTCAGCGTGCCAGATGCCGCCCTCGAACTCGTCGGCGAGCATCTTCCGCGCATTCGCGGGGCAGTGCTAATTACCCATGAGGGCTTATCTGGGCCCGCAATTTTGCGTCTTTCGGCTTGGGCTGCCTTTGCTTTTCAAGAGGCTGGTTATCGGGTCAGGTTGAGAGTGAACTGGGTTCCATCACTGACTCTCGATGATGCCGTCGAAGCGATACTTGCTGTCCCGTTGGGTCGCAGTAACCGTCCTCCAGTGCGACGGAAGCCAGTAGGAGATGTGTCACCCTGGCCAGGGCTATTGCCGGCCCGGCTTTGGGGACGGCTGCTGCAAAAGCTCGAAACCGAGGAAGGTAACAGCAAGTTCAGACCCTTCGTGCGGCAGTACAGGGTAGACGGCTTGCCGCTAACACAGTGGCCGTGGGCTGTCTTCGGGTTTCCAGACGCCGGCAAGTGTCTTGCACTTGCACTCTGGAATCACCTCACGGCACTCGAGGTGGAGGTTCGTGGCCGTCGAACGAACAAGGAAGAATTCGTTACTGCAGGTGGTGTGGACGCGCGAGAGCTCGATTGGGACCGGATGGAGTTGAGATCATGTCCAGGACTTCACTTTGCGGGGGAGATCGTGGACATCGACGGTATCACAGGCGGCTTTAACTTCCAAGGTTGCTGGTCGACTGGCTATGCAGCTGGCATTGCAGCTGCCGATGCTTTTGATTAGATGGTTAGACAGCACGACCTATTCGGGCTCGACACCCGGAGGCTCACAGTGCAGAAGACATCCAAAGGCCGACAACAGAAGCTGTTCCTGGAGGACTCCGACGGCAGCGGCGCGGGGACCTCAGCAGAGTGTAACTCCGGCCACTGTTCCCACGTCAGGCAGATGTGTGATGGGAGAGCTGTTGATACTCTGCATAAACTGTGCGTCTTCCGTGTGCCATTTCTCAGTTAAGTATCTAGATTGTGCCGTAGATTGCCTTGGCCAGTCCTTGGCAGGGGTGGTGGCATGACTTTGGCCGCTCGCCTCTGCCGGGGCCATGTCTTTCGGAGGCCGATGGTGCTGCGTCAAGTGACCCGCGGCATGGCCCTCCACTGGCGACATGGAGGCACACCCTCAGGTGTGGGCATCGGCGGCAATCGCTCACCCCCTGATCTCTTGTCCGAGCTTGGCAACATATTTGCCAAGGAAGGCATTACGACCTTGTCGTCTCTGTCAGCTTCTTGGTTTGCAAAGGCTGACCAGAACGTCTCGAAGGGCTTGGACCCGGAGGAGTTTCGGGAGACGATGGCCTCTGTGGGTTTGAAGCTAAGCGATCCAGAGAGCGAGTCTCTCTTCGCGCACTTCGACACCGACAAGTCTGGCATTATCACATATGGAGAATTTGCCAAAGGGCTGCAAGGAGAGATGCCTGCATTCTCGGCGTCTCTGGCCTTCATGCATCAGCACACAGGGCATTTTCCGTCAAACCAGGAGAGACTTCGGGCGGCGAGGCCTAAGTTTGACGAGGCGGAAACTCACGAGTGGCTGGAGTCGCTTGATGCAGTTGTTCAGAACCTGGGAACGACAAGGGCTCGCTTCCTTATGCATGAGCTTATGGAAGAAGCATCACGCCTGGGTGTGCACATCTCGCAACCCGTAGTCACTCCCATGGTGAACTCCATTCCCACCTCTGCCGAACCGGCGTATCCAGGTGATAGGGCCATGGAGGACCGTCTTTCCAACATCATCCGTTGGAACGCAGCAGTCATGGTCAGCGACGCAAACAGGCGCGGTGGCGGGGTTGGAGGTCACATTGGCACTTTCGCATCCATCTGTGACGTTTTGGAGGTCGGAATGAATCATTTCTTCCGAGGGAAGGACTACGGTAATGGAAGAGGGGACAGCGTGTGGATGCAAGGACACGCTGCACCCGGAGCCTACTCGAGAGCCTTTGTCGAGGGTCGGCTCTCAATTGACCAGGTCATGAACTTCCGACGGGAGGTCGCCGGCAATGGCGTTTCAAGCTATCCGCACCCTCGTTTGATGCCACATTTCTGGGAGAATCCTACAGTGTCCATGGGGCTGGGACCTTTGGGCGCTGTTTATCAGGCACGCTTCTTTCGGTATCTTCATTTGAGAGGTCTGGCAGACACCTCCAAGAGCCGTGTCTGGGCCTTCGTGGGTGATGGAGAGATGGACGAGCCGGAGTCCATCACGGCCATCTCGGTGGCAGGCAGAGAGCGCCTGAACAACATGATATTCATCGTGAACTGCAACTACCAGCGCTTGGACGGTCCGGTTCGCGGCAATTCCAAAGTCATGCAGGAGTACGAGGGAACTTTCCGCGGAGCTGGCTTCGATGTCATCAAGCTTATTTGGGGCGGCAAGTTCAACGAACTCATTGAGCAAGACCACGACGGCAAGCTCATTGAGGCTCACAGAACTCTGAGTCCAAGAAGCTTCAGGCTCAAAATTCTTGTGTGAGGCACTAGAAGCCACAGTGGATGGCGACTGCCAGCGTCTCCATGCAAAGGCGCAGCGCTGGAGGGAATGCTTTTTGTGGGTGTTGCAGGTTGCACTGCAGTTTTCTGCGCATGTCGCCGTGCACGCCTCGTGACGTGTTAGCTCCAGGCCGATGGTGCGCTGATCCGCAAGGCAACAGAAGTCACCCCGGGCTCCCTCCCTGGCTGGTCCGCTCGAGCTGCATCCCCTGTGGCAGGATATCTTCGAGAAGCACGGGCTGCTGGACCGTGTCGCGCACTGGAGCGATGCGGAGCTGCTGGAGGTCCGGGGAAGAGCCGGCGAAGCCCCAAACGAGCTCCCAAAATGAGGAGAGAGAGGGCCGCGATGGTAGGAAGGAGGCTCTGCCGACATCTGCAGGCCTTCCAGGTCCCCGGTGGCCACGACCACTCCAAGATCCATGCAGCCTTTGCCCAGGCGCGCCAAGCATGGCGTCGCATGGCATTGTGTGTGTGTGTTTGTTTGTTTGTTTGTTTGTTTGTTTGTTTTTTGCAAGCCTTTGCGGTCGAAGGCAGAGCAGAACTCGGAGATGGGAGGCCGACCGACAGCGCCTAGGCTCTCTAGTGTTTGTTGTTGCGTTTCAGTTTCTTCAAGATCTTTCCATTCCTTACTACATGAACGCAACACAGAAACACGACCAAGATATGAAGCGAATTACATGAACGCAATTCCTTTCCACACAGTTGTTCCTGATCTCGTTCACGGTTTTCTTTCTTCACCTCACGGACGCTTCCTACTTGTTCAATCCTGGAACGAACAATGAGCGGAAAAGATACAGTAGTCGGATTAGACAAAGCACGCGGGCTTGTTCCAGTGGCTTTCTCAATGGACCGCTGCTCTCAGGTGATTCTCGTCAAAACCCTCAAGGCCCATGGCACCCCAAACGGGCAAAGCACTTTGTGGCTGCTGCTGCCACGCACAGGGCTACAGTCTGCAGACCTTCCTCGGAAGAAACACGGTTCACCAGAAGAAGATGATGTCAGACTCCGACATGTTCGGATCTCAGCCTTTCAGGGATCAGGGCTGTGAGGCTTCTTGGGGCTGGGAAAGAACAGACTCTGTGCTTGATTAAGGAAAGCGTATCGTGGCGTGCCCAGCTGCCAGATCCGGGCTTCTCAGTTCCATCCCTGAGAGCTCTGGTTAATTCCAGACTCCAGCTCCTGCAGGTGATGCCATGGGCATTCCTCTGTCAGATGAGCAGCTGGGCAAAGCAGATGCCTGGATCCCAGCAAAGCTCGTTCCGCAGGAGCCAATTTCTGGCATCCTACAGGCAGAAAACTTTGTTACGCTCAAGGAGGACTCTCCAGAGGCAATACCAACGCTTTTGGCTGGGATGTGAACAATTGTGCTTGATTCGTTAGGGGGGGGGGTTTCGAAGAGACAGGGGGGGCTGTAGGGACTGCGAAGTCCACCGCCTGCTTCGGCAGGTCAAGTACCTGAAGGAGCGTCGGCAGGCTCTGGGAGGCTACCTTCCTCTGCGAGCACCGGCGAAAGTGGCTGGGCTGCGTGTCGTGTGGTGGGGTCAGTTGCGTAGGTCAGCATCGAGTTCGAGTTGCAAAACTCCTCGGAAGGTTTCTGCGCTGGTCGAGCTGCCCAAGCACGATGTCTACGATATGTTTGACACAGGACCCGCAACTTGTGACAGGAATCGCCTCAGTCATCGGTACTAGCATTACTTGCAGTGGCAGCTATGCGCCGCAAAGAACCCTGCACGATACTGCAGCAGATTTCCCTCGTCTATCTAGCAGTCCTGACTCGCATGCTGTGGGCAAGATCTTTTTAAGGTTCCATGTGTGCGTCTGCCTGTGACATGAAGAATCGAGCCACATCAGGATCTAAAGGCAGAGAGATCAGCACGACCATGTGCTTTGCGCAGATTCTGAGAAAGATGATGCAGGCATGTGCTCGAGAAGCAGCTAAGATGTGGCCCTGGTTGTTCTGGAAGCATGGAATCCAGGCTGGTGAGTTCGGACAGCGAGTGACACTGATGGTCACAGATGAGAGGGATGCTTAGCATGTCGCGCGCATGCGCTGTGGTAGGCAAGGTTCGGGTTGTGCGACATGTGTACCTGTGGTTGATTGAGGTCACGAACCTTCGGGATCGATGCATTCTTCCCGATCTTTAAGATCCATGCGCCCTTTGGGCAGAACTACACGCCGGTGGATGCGGATCAGGCGCCCGGCATGTTTTGCTTGCTTGACGGCTTGCTTGGTTGCTTGGATCAGGTTATGAAGTACGCTGAGTCACCCAGCGGGCAGATTCTGCAAGAAGGCATCAGTGATGGCCTCAGCTTTCTGCTATGATGACTGATGTGACGACAGACGGAACAGGGCGAGGCAGTCTCAACTTTATTGCTGGCTGTTGAAGCGGTGCATAAGGCAGTAAAGATGCATGGTGACTGTCACAACTGCACGCATCTGTGCCAGTCTTGCCGAATCCTGCCCACATGCTCTCACACCTGTGACTGAAGGAAGGCCCCACTGCTAGGCCGTAGGCCAAACAGGGAATGCAACATATCTGGGCACGCATTTTAACACTTAAGGGTTTTTAGTGCTTAAGGATTTTGGGGTTTAGGTTTTGGGATGGTTTAGGGTTGAAGAGTTTAAAAGGCTTTCGGGTTTGGGGTTCAAGAGTTTTAGGGTTTGAGGGGTGATTGGTCTTGGCAGTCATCAGGGCTTGATGCACTTGGTCAATATCTCCATAAAAGACCCTCCCGCTCAGTACACTTCCACTGCCGTCTGCTTCGATTGGCTTCAGAAGCTGCAGACGATTCCAGCTGCTTTCATTACCTTTCATGAGATGCTTGTGCGGAGGGCCGCGATGCCACATTTGTGAAGAGAGTATCTGCAAGTGCCGAAGTCAGCATACCCTTGTCTAGACCATCACAAGACAAACGGTCTAGCAGGAAACGGGGGAGGGAGCAGCCCGCGTGCCTGCGAATGAGACGGCATGAGACGTGGCTCAGGCTTTAGGCTGGGAAAAGGCCAACTTGCGTGAATGACCCTAGCTGACCTGGCAAAGGGCGCATGTCTGATTCACGGCCGGGGCTCCTGCCTCCGCCTGTATGGTCGAACGCATGCTAGCTGGGACCTTGTGGAAGTTCTGAGAAGCGTAGAAAACAGAATGTGTGCGGATGCAGGTATTTTGATTGTTCAAGCGAAGGAAACGGGTCAAGACCACTCGTTGTCGTTGTTCAGTATTTCAGGCTAGTTTGCGAGCGCGTGTGCACGAGCGTCAAGACAGCGTTTACCAGTCGCTGCAGCACCGTATCCCTCGCTTCCTATCGGAACCGGGGGCATGCTGAAACCTGGAACCAGAAGACTCTTGGCAATGTGTTGGTGTGGTGAGTCTGAATGATGATGCCTGACGTAAGCAAACGTTTGTCTCCTGGTCGGAGAGCGCCAGCGCGAGTTTCTCTCGACACGGTGTGGGTGGTGAATGTGGTCCGCAAACGGCGTCCCTGCAATCTTCAAGAAGGTTCAACATCAAATTATAAATGTGCTTGTGTGATTCTCAAGCTGTGCAAACAAGCCTCACCGTGTACCAGTTATTTGATAGTCACATTACAGCAGCTTCAGCCCAATCCTGGGACGTATGACCCAAGTTAGTCCGAGTAAGTCCCTAAACTGTCGGATTTAAAACCTAGTGCGTGAGAGCAACGGCAGGGGCTCTCAGACCGGAAACATGAGCTGAAGTGCATCCAGCATCCAGGTGAGGGTGGTGCTATCATGACCTGGATCGCGTCGGCGACGTCTTATGCGTCGCAGCACGCACCGACTCTGCCATTCTTGATTTACTACTCAATGCTTCATTGCTGCACGAATACTTTGAGCTCACCGTTAACCCCCGATGGTGTTTGCATGTTTTCGCACTGTTCCTATCTGGCCAGCAAGGTTTGGATTTCAACGTGTAGCTCAGCTGCAAGACTTCGGAGGGACGACTGTACGTCGATTGCTGTTCTTGCCCGAGGTTGGCGACAGCATTTGGCAGGCTGCAGATGCACGAGCCCGTGGCTTCCTCATTGGTGCGACATACGGTCGAACCACCCTGAACGGAGAAGGCTTGCAGCACCAGGACAGCTCACTCGGTGGATCAACGCAAGGTACATTTTCGTTTCGAAGGACTTAAACTAGAAGGCCTCTTTGGCTTCTGTGAACTACTTGTAACGCTATCATTTGTCTTTGACGGTTTCTCATTCTCTCGGTTCCCTTGTTGCCGCGCAGCCAGGATGGGCACTCGCTGCTCATCGCGCACACCTGCCCGGCCGCTGGCTTCAAAAATGTCCTTGACGGAGCGGTCTGCAAAAGGCATCACCAAAAGCTTGCGTGGGAGCATGCAGCTCACGCAATCGGTCTGGGCACTCTACTCATGAAACTAGCAAGTTCCGACTGTGCGCTTCGAATCTGAGGCTGTGAAGGGATACGACCCTGCGTTTGGCTACGAAATGGCCGCAATCATCGAGAACGGTGTGAAAGAGATGTGGGGCGAGGCAGCTTGGTTGCAGCCTTCAGCCGAAAGCTTGCAGTTTGTACAGTGCTGGATGACTGGAAGGACAAGGATGTCATCTATTATGTCACGGCCTACAATGAGAATATGGCAATGCCTGAGAAGCCTGAGGCACTCTTTGTCAATGAATTTGGGAACCAATCACCCGCCTCAAGCATTCTGTGCAGGGTGTGGACGAAGGCATCGTCAAGGGCTTGTACAAGTTCTCTGACGCCAAGAGCGGAGACCACAAGGCTTGACTCTCGGAAGTCGGGTTTTGTGCCACATCTTAGCAATCATCAGGGAAACCAAGTGCTTGGCCAGTTCGTGGGACAACAGCGAGTGCAGGGCAGCTACACAAAAAGGCAACTTTCATGAGGGACTCTCACACGACCGACTAGTAGAAAAAGCAGTGCTATCAAAATCAGCTCGTCATTCTCATTAATCGAACCCCGAAGTCTTTTTGTGCGGGCGTGGGTCCTTCAAATGGCGATAAGTACGCTGCTTTTCGTGGCATCTCTAAGACTTGGCTCGGTCTTTTCTAACCCTCGAGTTGCCGGTAGAGGGTTTGCTGCTTCGAAACGAGATTCCTCGTCAACCAGTGGGACCTGCAAATGACGGAACAAATGTGGAGTGGTCAGACATTAACTAGTCTTTGACTTGGGCTGTGTTTTCGAGAGAATCGTCGCGTCGCCCTTTCTCCCAAAGCAGAGAGATGCATGCCTGGACCGGAAGGTGCGGATCATTGGTTCTGGCGCCATCATGAAGCAGGTCCGGAGCGAGTGATCAATTCTGTTTGACGGGCCCGAGTCCCATGGCCACCCAAAGCCAGGCCATGGACGCTATTGGCATCCTTGCAGAATACGGTGGTTGCCACAGACTCTTAGTGTTTTCAGTACTGACTCTGTCTGTGGCTTGGCTCTCGAGGTGTTGGAGTGGAGCTTTGGAGTGCAACGAGTCTCTCGCCTTCCAGTCAGCGCCGCGATTGTTTGTGGGTGGTGTCAAGCAATAAGCATGATTCTGATCCCTACGACGCTGTGGGGGAGAAAGGCATGACAGATTCCAGGTTATGGGGAGCTTCAGCGCGAAGCCATTGCGTGTCAGCGACTAGAACGTCTCGGTGGTGAGGCCGGCAGCTTAGAGCCAAACCAGGTCTGCGAGTCTTGCAGTCTCCCAACTGTCACATGCCAGCCGGTGAGCCGAAAGCAGCCACGCAGCAGTGCTGTCCAAGACTTGCGTCCGATGTCTCCAGGCGCCAACGTCGTGGGTGGAACAATGCCTTGGAGATGGAGAAGTCACTGTGGCCGTGTCAGACAACATGACAGCTCGAGCCCGAGTCAGCTACCCCATTAGATTGAAATCAGTTTGTGCTCTGCCAGTGTATTCTGCAAGGCCTACCCAAAGCTGATCGCTCCTTGGGTGGGTGGCGATTTCATCGCGCCTCGATTTTGGTCGTGTTAGGCAGTGCATTTTCTTTTGCGGCCAGGGTCTTCAACTTAGGTGCTTGGAGCAGACGGCTTCGGCCGCTCGGATACACGCGAGAACCTGCGGCGCTTCTTCGAGGTGGACAAGGAACATGTGACCTGGCTGTCACCCTACCAAGTGCTTCTCGCATTTGTGCAGTAACGACGAGTGCGAAACAGACATCCGCGAAGAACGTACGCTTACCTTCGCATTCAAAGCCGAAGCACAAAACTAGTCCTTATCAGGTTCTGCCAGACAATAGTCCGTTTGGGGCCGGTGCCATCCATTGAGGGTTTAGTCGCAAGCTTAGGGTGTGTGTGTGTGAGCTTCCTTAGCACATAGGGAAAGAGGGTCACTCCTACTCTGCAGGGGCACCAGGGGCACTTGACTGGCCTGGTACAACGAAGCTCCAGTCAAGATGCCGGGATATAAGGTCTGATCCACCTCACGTACCTGCGCCGTGACGAAGCAAGTAAATGCAACTAGAATACTCGCTGTGCATTGATTATCGTCGCTGTTGTTTCCAAGAAGGTTACAGCATTTGCCAGCCATCGGTAGCCGTCCCTTTTTTGATACAGCAAGCAACCCCGCCTCACCCCTCTTCTCTGCTTGCCTTGTGCTCTTGCAGAAATCCCACAAGCGTGCGCGTGTGTTCTTTGCCACGCAGCACTCCGTCTGGGCTTTAGTCCTACAAAGCACATCCTTGACATCTTGCATCGCTCCTTCAAGGCTTTATGTCAGCCGCTGTCAACTTTGCGGTTTGACCCGAGGGTCAGCGCAGCCCTTCCATAAGGTCGGAGCTTCCCTGCTGGCCTGATTAGATGGGGTATGGGCAGAGCTTGTCTTCTTTTTGCTCGTGCGGGCTTGACATTAGTCTCAACGTGCATTTCCCAATAGCGAGCTGCACAACAGGGCCGCCCCACAGCATCCCAAACAGTGATCGAGGAACACATCGGCCATGACGACCATGACGACCACCACCACCGCCACCAAAACCAAGACAACAACCAACACCACGACCCTACGATCAGGACATGGCTCCCACTGGCGCGATGCATAGTTTGCACAGATGGCCTTGCCCGGAGAGCCAGATTCATTGTAAAATTCCACTGCGTGGGCCACCGTTTGGCCTCGAGAACTCTGAATCTCGTAAATCCCGCCAGTATATGGGGGAAGGCACGAATCCGCCATTGCCGTAGTGTCTTGGTGGTCTCCTGCAGATCTCCTCGCGGTCTTTGGTCTTTTGGAGGTAGCGATCCACGCGAGCACACCATCGAAGTTTCTTTGGTCCTAGCATTAGAACCCCATCGTCGGTAGTGTCATGTTACATGCGCCAAGCCTTGCAATCTTATTTCTTACTCAGTTGGATTTTGACGCAGATCGGCCATGGAAGTCCGCCCTTAAACCTAAGTCTTTATGGGGTTTGTTTTGCCCACCACCATCACCACCTGTATCTTCCTTTTATGGTTTAGGTTGTCCACAGTAAATCTCCCTTCAACTTCAACATTTCTTTTTCGGGTTCAAGGCTTAGGAGGGTTTCCCGCATTTCGTTCTTGGTTGGGTTCAGTGGTTTTCCAGTCAGGGTTTGGGGGAGCCATCAAAAAACCATCTCCTTTCAACATATCCTTTTAGGGTTGAGGGCTTGCAGCCAACTATCTGCCTTGCTGATTAAAGGTTTCCCATGCGATGTCTCGTTTTAGGGTTCAACGTTTGGGGTTTCCCACACGACTTCTTGTAGGGTTTAGGGTGTCGGGGTTATGCATTTCTGGGGTCGGGGTTAGAGTTTGCATTAGCGGTTTCCCGCCCACCGTGGGTGCCAAAAATCCATACCCTGATAGGACATGATGGAGAGCAGGTTGTCGTACTTGCTCTATCCTGGTTCCTGACTCGCCTCTAGGTGTCAGCATCCCGACACGATGAAGATGCGCCAGGAAACAAAAGACTTGAAACGTATTCCCTCTTCCTGAAACGGTGAGCCTTAGAGGTTTGTTTTGTGCAGTGCGTCTGAACCGCAGGTTACGCACAATGTCGCTTCCCAAAACAAATGCCCAGCTGAAAGCGCAGCGCACACGGCGGCGAGAATTTCATCTTCATGCGGCCTTCGGCCAGCAGCATGTAACGCACTCACACACACAAAATACAAAGCTATTGGACCAAGTCTTGGCGCGTCCCAGTCCGTTGTGAGCGGAAGGTCCAGCTTGGGAAGTGTACATTGTGTGATGCGGTACTTCCATTTGCATCGTGAATTGTCATTCCCTACGGGGTTCTTGTTTGCTATCCACAATTAGTTTTCAATAGTTCGTTGTCTGTCAGGGCTGTTCCGATTCAAACTGTGGTATCCATAATGTTCGCTTTTATCTCAGTTCTATGTTTATGGCTTTCAAACCGCAGCCTTTTTTGGGGGTGGGCTTTTCGGGAAAAGTCTGTTAGGCCTTCCGGCAAGTTTGTCTTGCTAGCTGCTATGCATGGAGTTTTTGAACAGGTTGCATGCCACCGTTTAAAATCCCCAGATATCCCCGGGAATTCTTGGGTAGTGTCCCTACTCGGCCTCCGCTGTTCTCTGATTCGGCTGCACTATTCTCTGAAACGGCGTGTGCTGTTTTTCTGGTCGCCACATGTCCGAACCTTTGCAAGTCCGCGTGGATTTCCATCTTCGTAGATGGTGCGTTGACAAGTGCAATTGGAATTCTGAGGTTGCGGTTGCTGCTTTGCAGGGCCTTGCCAAGCAAGGAAAGATCTCTGCAGATGTAGTTGCGCAAGCGTGGCCTGGAATGCAAGCAGACTCAGTGGCACAGTCATGCCCAGACACTCTCGAAATTGACAAAGGCGGGCCAAGCTCGGAATCAGCATTGAGCGCAAGGCAGGCATTAACACCACTGCTCAAAGCTACCCTGCTGTTTGGGGGTTTGTCATGCCTTTCTGCAGGATATCTGCATGGAAACTGTCTGCTAAGCTTTGCTGCGATGGCCTCTCAGATGCACAGCTGGCTGATCTTGTTCTTTCGACTTATTCCCTGGCCTGATCTGAGATGTTCTGTCTGTTCTGATGTCTTCGTTGTTCGGCTGGCTTAGGCCTCATTTTATCCAAACCAGATGATTCTCACCCTGGGATGATGTTTTTGTTTCCATGAAACAAAGATGGAGACCGGCTAGCCCCGAAGTTATTCCCACCCAGCAGATTGAACACCCTCTATGAGGGCAATACTGCTGAATTGATTGTTCGTTTTGATATCTACCTTGATTTAATTTGTAGTGCACCAAGGCTCTTTGAGCCCCACTACTTGTATAATAGAGAGGTCTTGGGCAAGGGCAATCGCCATGGCAATCACCCTTAGGCCCCTCTCTCGTTCCATCTCGGCTCCTCCTGTTTTCCAGAAGCCGGAGCCAAAAGTGCAAATGAATGCACGGATTGGCGATCTCTGAGCTTTGTCACCGACAGGTCTGCAACAGCTCTCCATTGATTTCAACCATGCGGCGCGAGAAGAAAATAGGAAATCCTGGGCGGTTGGTCTGTTTGAGCAGTTCTGGAGGCACCCTGACAGCCCGAGGTGAGACAGCTCCGCATCACGCAAGCACGGAGTGCTTGCCGCGGCGCTGGAGATCGTCTCACTCTGAAGGGTTCCTCTGGCAAAGCGGAGTTTGTCCAGATCGCGTGATGTACGAAAATTACGGGACGTCGTAGCTCGTCGCTCGCGTATCATGCCTAAAATCTCTGCTGCATGTGACAGATCTCCAGGCTGGACGAAACAATTTCCACTTGTTACGTATGTGCAGCAATAGCAGCCCCGGCAGTCCGCGAGCCGTGAGAAACCCGATGATGCGTGGACGTCTGCTCGAAGAATCTTTCGGAGAGCGGTGGGCCGTGTAGCTTTCCGCTCAAGCCATCATGGCAGATCCCGGGAGGCAGCCAGACGTTGATGGCACAGTGCGCATTTGTGGTTTGACGAGCCAGAGGTTCTCTTGTCGCCCGTCCGAGTTGAGCGAATCGCCTTGTCACTATCCATGGCATGAGAGGCGCCCGAGGCTTCGCTCTGTGCTGGCCCTGCTCTGTGTGATGCCAAGCTCCAACATCCAGCTACCTTATGCACGAACTCGGTACTGTATACCAACACCCGCATAAAAATATAAATGCACAAATATATAGCTCTCTTCTCTGTCTCCCTCTCTCTCTCTCTCTTTCTCTCTCTCCCTCTGTCGCTCTCCCTCTCTCTCTCTCTATATACATACATACCTCGTTCTCTCTCTCTCTCTCGCTCTCCCTCTCTCTCTCTTTGTTGTGACTTGTGCTTGGGAGCCTAGGTGGAGCTGCAGGAGCGGCTTTCGTCGTTCCAGGCGAGCTGCCGCTGTACGAAAGCCTTTCATGTGAAATGAGAACTCAGGCAGGGCCGTCTTGGCAGGTGTTCGCTTGGCCGGAAACAGACCGGCAGTTCAGCAGGCTGGGGATGCAGGGAGCCGGTTGGAGGGACAGAGTCGGACGTGCTCGCTTCGGACGCAAGGCCACGTCGAGTGCAACACCCACTGCTGTGTTGGTATCCCAGAGACTTCTGCAAGCTTTGCAAGTTGATGCTACCCTCCTCAGGAAGCAGGGGAAGACTTTTCTTCAGATTTTGCACACATTGGTTCGTCCAAGATGAGTCAACAGGGAGGCATACAAGAGACCCAGTCATCGATCTCGCTGAACCGAGCATCAGTGGTTTTTAGACTCATGTATGCACGCGAAGCAGCAGGGAAGGGAATAGTGCGATTTCCACGTCAGGGAGCTTCCGTGCTTAGCTCTGCTTGCCGGCGGTATTTGTCGGTGGGAGTGCTGTGCTGTTGCTTCCTGACTTGATTTCGTAGCATCGATCAGCAATGGTTGAAAGGAGTTTCGGCGGCTTTACAGTCCGTATTATTGCAAGCATGTCGTACCTGTCAGGCTAGCAGGCCTCATGATTCTTCCCTCGTATCAAGACGGAGCGCGGAATGGAAGCGCAAGAAGTAAAAACATCATCATTTTTGGCCGAGGCCGTGCGTCTCTTGTGCGGCAGCCTTGCTGGGTGCGACGGCTCTCGTGGCACTGCGACAGCGGAGGAGGCACTGCGTTCCTTCCGTTGAGCTGAGCCGTGTTGGGCCGTGTTGGTGGATGAGCAAGTCCTTGTTTGATGAGACTAATATTTGTTTGCTTTTTGTCAGGAGTGGTGGTCGGGAGCCCGGCAACGCTGAAAAGGGAAGCTCTTCGTTCCTCGTAGGCAGCAGAAATTTCCAAAGAGCGCCGCTTCGTTGCTCTGAAGTGCCAGCTTCGATGCTGTTCACGTGCAACGGCAGGTCCATGTGTGCACATGGACGGGTGAAACCGTACATATACGTTAAGCAGTTACACATATGCCATGCGCATAAACAATTGCGCAATGACGTGCATGTACTGTTTGCATGCCCAGGTTCCGTTGCCATGTATGGACTCTTCGATGGAATGGAGGCCTGGGCGTACCGGGGCCAGAGACAGAGAGACAAAGAAGAGGTGGACGGATAATCGGTAGATAGATCGCATACAAATCTGGTTGCGTACACGTTTGAGTTTCTGGGCTCAAGTGCTCAGCTTCTTCCTGCTGAAGATTTCTGAACGCGGCAGATTTTCGCGGAACTTTTTGTAGGCTTCAATGTTTTTGTCCGCAGAACCCGGAACAGAGCAACATGGAGGGGCTAACCTGCCGTTCAGATGTCCGACAGAGGAAGACAAACTGGATCACGGTTTCTTTTCTTCCCTCACACTGCTGTTTAGCGTGCTCTGGTTTCTGCATCAGGCCAACTTGGAGCGGAAACTTCAAGAGCAACTGCAGAGGTGGCTTTGTCTGCTGAAAGGGCGAGGGTCTAGCGGATTGCAGATCTGCGCCGCTTGCGCTCTGGAGAGGCGAAACGTGCAAGCTGCGCAGATCGAGAAGGGGGCGGAAGACTTGAAGAGGAAGATGGAGGCGCACGGCACCCCACAGGCTGACATGTGCTGACCCATGCGAGCCGCATGCTACGCAGGAACAGTTGGAGGTGGAGCGACGTTGCGACCCCAGCGAGGCACAATAATTGCTGCAGCTTCCGTGAAAGGCTAAGGATTCGAACTCTAAGCAAGTAGAGCGAACACTCGAAATCCCGACTCGGGTGTTGGACCAAGGAGTGGGTGAGGAACTCCGACTGCAGATCGCCGTGCTCCAGGAGAGTGCCCGCCGATGCGTCAGTGTGCTCAGTGCCGCATCAGTGCTTGCTCAGGAGATCTATACGGAAGTCAACGACAAGCTCGAAATGTCTCAGATTGCGCAGCAGCAGATGCAGGCCAGCACAGTCGGGTCGGACTGAGAGCCTCCTGCCTTGCAGATCACTGCAGGCTAACCGCAACGAAATGCTTGCAGACATAGCTCAGCTCCAAGAAAAACTGACGCCGGGAGCTTGGAAGCCATTGAGACGAGGCTATTTCTGTTGGGCATCAAGCCGATAGACTTGCTTGTGTTGGAGACAGGTGGTGTTTTTTGCGCGAATCTTTTGCCATCTGTCAGGCAAGCTGATGCTGAAAGCATCCAAACAGCTGTGGAGCTGGAAGCTGATGTAAAGCACAAGGAGGACGCTGCCAAGTCGTTTCAGAAGACCAGCTAAGGGCCTAAGGGGAGTGTTTCCTGGCGCAGGAGCAAATCACCCGCCTCGAAGCCGAAAAGGAGAGGTTAAAGGTGAGCCTGAGGTCGGGGTGGGAAATGCCACCGATTGTTCTTTGTGTAGTGCTCTCTTCCCTTGCAGGGAGCTCGGCATGCAGGTCAAGGCTCGCATGGTTTGACCGGTGGCTTTCAGTCAGTCGAGATCCCGTGCTCTTCTCGCGAAAGGCAGAGCGCGAGACTGCTGAGGCTCAGGACCTGGAAGAGCTGCAGAAGATTTCTTGAGCTGCTGAGTGCCATATCAAAGACCTGGAAAGTTCAGATCCCAATGCATTTTCAGGAGGATGCTTTGCAAACCCAGCTGGCGCAAATCGAAGCACAGCATGCGCCTCGAGTAGAGCAGGTCTTTCCACGCTTTTCCATGGACTGATGATGACAGCTTGAAGCCATGAGGCTCGATGTTACGACCAAAGCCAGTGAACAGGCGCTTCAGTTTGTCTCAGTCGTGGCTCTTGACTGATTTATAGAAGTCCTCCGTGCAGGCCAAAGCCGAGCTGACGTTCGCCAAACAGCAGATTCAGACGCTGAACCTTAAGGCCACAGCACGACGAAAGCTCTTCCACTGACCTCCAAAAACTTAGTTTGGAATCCACGCTCAGCGGCATGCGCATGCACGGACCATGTGGGCTTCCCCTATTTAGGTCCGCGATGGGAGATGAGGGATGCAAACGTAGGAGACACAATAACTTGACGCTGTTTTAGCTTTCAGGGTTCTCAGATGCAACCTGATCGATACTACCAGTGGTGATTATCCAAAGAGTGCCTCTGCACGAGCGTTTAAGCGCATGCACAGCGAGTTTTTCTGCCTCCCTTATCACCTCCAGCTTTGGTAGCCACCTCTCAAGTCGAGGCTTCAGTGAATCAAGACAGTTTGAAACTGGTTTGGCTTATGTCACTTATGTCGTTGTCAGGTTGCAGATCTGGAGAAAGCGCTGCAATCCGCCCAGTTACAGGCTCGCGGGGCTTGAACGCCAGCACAGCGCCAAAGTTGCTGCGATCGTCTGCAACTTTCGTTAGCTTTCGCCAGGAGCAGGAGTTGTCTCGCCAACTTCAGGTGCACCCCTCTTCCCCTGAAGCGCTGACGGCTCTTTGCATGGTGTGATCAGGCATCCACGACCGAGATCAGCCGCCTGCAAAGTGAGCAGAAGATCTTGGAGGACCCGCGCGGAAAGCGTTCAATCGAAATAACCCTTGGCCTTCACTGCCGGGGCCTGGGGTGTTTCTGGCAGAGGCCGACATCTCCGATGCCCTCCAACGAGAGCGCAATCTCGAAGTGAGACTAGCGCAGGTCCCCACCACCTCTTGAATGCCGTGAGGGTTATGCAGACTGCTGTTCGAGCTGGCAGGTGCAAAGTAAGAACCAAGTGATGGAGGAACGGCTGCCGATGTTGGAGGAGGAGAACAAGCCTCTCGGCTTTTTGGAACCCCCTCAAACATGCGGAGCGACTGTCTGCAATAAATACTTGGCAAGCTGTTTGCACCGCAAGGAAGTTGATTCGTCGCATCAACCTCTTGGAGAAAGTTGCTCAAAACGAGCAGGTCTTCACCTCCAAGCTCTCAGTGCCATGGCCGCACATAAGACATCCGTGCTACACTTACGCGATCCCAAGACGACAGGAGTCGACCGCAGAGAATGATCGACTCGCGAAGGAGCTCCAGCAGCTGGAGGCCAGGTGGCCAGGTATGCCAGGTAGACGCGTTCGCGAGATGCCAAAGAGATGCCACAGTATGCCGTGCTGCGCCTCTCGGAAGCGCACTTCCAAGCTTCTGCCAGGCTTTGAGCAGGAATGCAAGCGAATAAGAGATGGGGGACAAACCGAAACACGACTGTCGAGGGCCCCTAACCACGCGCACATGGAGGGCCTGAGTTGGTGCTTCGCCTCTTAGGGCCCTCTGAGGGCATGTGCACTCTTGGCAAACCAGAGCTTTGAACGCGAGAGTTCTTGCGTTGTGCGTTGAACTGGCCAGCGGTGTTCCTGAGATCTGCTTTTTGGACGAGCAGGCCAACTTCAAGGAGAAGGAGAGGGAGACAAACAAGCTGGCCAGCGATCTTGCGATGTTCCAGGCCGGCAAGGATCCTGTTGCCGTTTTCCAGGGACGGCGCCTGGGACAGGAGCGCGCCCGTGAAGCAGCTGTCCAGGCTCAGAAGTTTGGCGCGAAGGCTGGCTCCGAGGGCCGTTCCTGGCTGGCCTGCACCGTCCCAGACTTGCTGGAAGAGGCCGAGGAGTCAGCACGCGCGGCAGAGGCTGGACCGACAGGGACAGGTCGACCGATGGGTCAATTAGACAACACAGGCTTCCATCTTGCAAGGAAGCTGTAAAGGCAAGTTTTGCGTGAGATCCGGAGATCTGTGTGCATGTCAATGTTCGAATCAAGTATCTCAGCATTTCCTAGCGCTTCTGACATTGCAAATGACGGCCGCCACTTCGCCACAGTTTTCGGATACCTGAAAGGGCAACTTGTATCGTTCTTCGTGCTCGGTGTGCTCGGCCTTGGTCTGAAGACGGTCTTGGCATGTTTTGCGTGGCTTGCCAGTGTGGATTCTGTTCTGTTCTGTTCTTGGAAGTGTCAGATGACGCACTCTCCAATTCGAAGCCTTAGCTTGTGGTCAAGCAGACATCTTGCAGCAAACAAAAAGATCGAGGACCTGGAACCAATCATGAGGCTTTTTTGAAGACACCGCTCCCTCGAAAGCATGTCTGCATTTCCGGAAGAAGGTCCAAGCATTGGTGACCTTCAGGGTCACTCCCTCCCTGCATGACAGCAACAAGTCGTGCAGTGCAACCTCATCAGTCATGCTTTCATGCTGGGGTCTCGTATGATTTGTGAATGCCAAAGTCGGCACAAGCTGTGCCCAGAAAGCCTTGGGCCCTTGGGTTGGCATAGGGACTCGCCAAGACTTATCTTGCCTGCGTCCGACAACCTCACCAGATTCTGCAACTGGCAAGTCTGCATTGAAATACACATGGCGGCAATGCAAAGATTTTCTTACGTGCTCTCGGCTGTGTGTACGTGTTATGGAATTCGATCTGGCAATCAGCACATGTGGTTCCACCGATACACGCCAAGTCCGGCAAGTGCGGATTCTCGATAAAAGCCCAGAGGCGCAGAGAGCTGCACTGGAGGCAGAGATCCAGAAGGCCAGATCGTGAGTGTTCGTTTTCCTCTCTGCATTTGCCGGCGTTTGGAGGCCCGAAACGCCGAGGCTCAGGCCAGTGCCCTGTGACGAGCATCGCTCGGTAAGCCTCGTAAGCCTCGCTCAGATCATCGCGCCAGGCACAGCGGGACGCCGCTGCAGCGAAGCAGCTCGTCGAGGAGAGGGCGTGGGGAGTCCAGCGGAGACAGAAGCGCAGCATACCGTACTCGTAATGCAGTTCTGGTTTTTGTGGTTGAGCCTGGACAGCTACTGTAGCCGCCTTTCGAAACCCTCATGTTACCTGGGTCGCGAATCTCCGAGTGTTCGCATGACTTGTGCCAAAGACCCAGCAGAGAAGACCCAGCAGAGATCGTCTGGGCATGATTTAGAGAAACGGGGTGCGTTTGCAAGCAAAGCTTTGATTCGTCCCAGGAGGCAAAGCAGGCAGAGTTGAGGGCAGTCGAGGATGCACGGAGTGCGACTGCGGAGAAGGCTTGGACAGAGTTGAGATGTTGCACATGCGACATTTTTGAAGCACGTGGCAGGCCGCCGGGCTGTTTGCTGAGGCGGCGGCAGCGCAGGACAAGCCCGCCTCGGTTACGCGGATCGGATGTCAGAGCTTCTTCGCAGTGGGGGAAGTCAAGTGTTCTGGCAGGAGCGCGTGCGCCAAGCAATGCAGGCCCAGGCCCGGCCCGGTTCGGGAAGGTTGCTTTATCGACTCAGCTTTGGCATTTTCCCGGCCAGGCCAAAGCAGCTCAGGAGGCAGAAGCGGCGAAACAGGCTGCAGCCAACCTGCAGGCATTGTGGCCGAATCGGGCCTCTTCGTCTGTGGAGTCTGACGTTTCTTGTGTTGCTCCGGCAGGGAAAAGCATCGCAATCGCTGCCGTGGTCGCAAAGCTGCATTGGCGCAGCCTGCGTGGATGTCGCAGATGATGCTAAGTTAGATCGGCATGTGTGACCTCGTTGCGTTGTGTGGGTGGCCACCGGTCTTGGGATTTCGGAATTCGGAAACCTTTTATTCGCTGTGAAGGGTTCAGCGTTGAAGGCTCAGAGTAAGGAGTGACCTTGTTGCGCGATGGTCGCCTGTGCGGTCGTGTCGTGTCTGTCGTGTGCCGTGCTGAATCGAGGCAGAAGGCGGCTTGAGCGGCTGAGAGCCCACTCACAGCGCGTGCGGACAGGCCCGCGCCTTCAGCGATGTAAGCAGACAGGTCCACTCATCTTGTGATGTTACTTGACTCTTGATAGACATCTAGACCCCAGACCAGTGTGACTGGGAGCTATGAGCTGCAGTTTTCCACGGTGGCACCGCCGACCAAGAGCCATGAAATCGGGCGAGACAGTCGGGCGAGTCGCGTTGTGTTCAATGTGTGAACACAATGCCCCAAGGATGCATGAGTCAGCTCTGTAAGCACGTGGCATCGCATCTTCGCAGAGTGCTAGTGGCCCCCGTCGACTTGCCTGGGCTCCAGTCGCACGCCGCGCTGCGAGGAGGCTCTATCCGAAAAGGCAGATCCTGTAAGGAGACCTGCAAAGGGGCCGCATGTCAGGCAAACCGCGGCAAACTGCAGGCCGCTACGATTCAGTGGCATGTCTGCGAACGGATAGTCTCCTTGCATGGCGATGCAACGTTTCTCGGTACCATAGCAAGTCATGCTGGGCAGCCAGAACCAGAAGTATGAGTGACAAAATACAATCAAGACAGCGAGCAAGAATTTTCCGAATATCGCTCAAAGCATACGATCTCCGTGGCTGCTCCTTGTGGCTCTGTTTTTTCTGCGCAGACACGTTTCCAGCTGCTATGGCCCGTCCCAAAGAGGACGCGATACTCCTGCAAGTATCGGAGTTGGGTTGAGTAGGTCTCGTAACATAGAAAGAAGCGGTTAAGACAAGTTAAGACCAAAGCAGCCACGTCAGGCGAAGTCTCTAGCTCGAGGTTTAGCATGGCATCGAAGACGCCTGGAGAAAAAACAGCAGCAGTATGCGGTCGTAGCAGGTCGTCACCATGCATACATATGCATACCATGCTCAGCTGCTCCTGGCATCACACAAACTTGTCGACCCTGGACTGCAGCTGTTCTGACTTCGGCTCTGCAGCGGGTGAAAACAGTAGGGCGACATACCATATCCGGGTTGACATCGACAATGAGGCTTCCTTGATGATCTGCAAAGCGGGCCTCAAGTGTTTTGCGCTTGGCGTGCCAGCTCCAACAAGCTGTTTCGCAGGAAGCGCTCGGCTGCAGTTGCAGCTATTGCTTGCGTGAATCTCAATTTTGCGGATTCTTTTTGTCTCGTCAGCTTGTGACGTGATGGTGTTGGCACTTTTTGGGAAAGTGGAGCCGGTGAGCATGCTGCAAGATCAAGCTGCCTCAAGAGCCAGCAAGAGAACAAGATATGTCACTTCGGTTCCATTGTGCTGAGGCACCGTTGGTCTCGCTTTCGTCCCGCCGAGCTCAACCGGCAAGGGCCTGAGTTCTTGCTGGTGAGCCAGCTCTTCACAAAGTAGGTGCAATGCAAGCTTCTGGCAGTTCGTTGCATCACCGGCTTGGCTGACAGTTCGCAGAATCAGCGCACACTGCAACGACTAGTTTTGGTCGCCGCGCTTGCCTATCCAGGTTTTCCAGGGCAAGTGGCACAACCCCCCTCCCCCCAACTGGCGGAAGTGGTTGACCGCCTTGCTTTCAAGGGTTTAGGGAGTTTAGGGTTTAGGGTTCACGATTAGCTCAGATATGAAATCAGCCATGTTAGAGAACTCGAAAAAACCCCACCCGCCCATAGAATCCCAACGCGTTAGCATGGACACACTGTTGATATGTCTACACTTCGAGTCAGCCTGTTGAAGTAAACACAAACATCAGGAACAAGGCCGCCATCGGCAGTTTCGCCAACCACTTTGTAATCCCAATCCTGTTCTAACATGGAAACACTATTAAACAGTCTGCTGCGTGCTCCCACGTAGCAAACCGCGGTTGAGCGTTCGAACCGCAATCCACCCACGAACATTTTGACAATCCAAAATTGGGGCGAGATCCGACGTCGAATTACACCCGCAGGCAATGACGGTGCAGGGTTTCGGTCCGAGACACTCCAAATTGTTGGAGCCCCACGGTTCAGGGCTTCGCCCGAAACGCTGGCCCACGGTTCTCGGCGAAACCTTAAAAACGTGGGGGGGAAGGTACTGTACAGTATTCTGTGCAAGAAAGGTTTAGGGTTTAGGATCTACTGTGTAGTCTAGGGGGTGTAGGGTCCGGGGTCGAGGGTTCAGGGTTTAGCGCAAGTGCGATCAGGGCAACGGGCTGAAATCGGTTCGCGGCTCTAGAGAGGTCCATTGGGGCAAGCGGGGCATTTGCGCATACACCCGACAGTCTAGCGCAAGCAGTGACAGTTTATTTTGTGGGGGCTTGTACGTTGCCATGATGAGATTGCATTTGCATGCTGAGCGCACTGCGCGAGTGTCGGTGTTGGAAGCGGATCGGCTCAGCAGCTTGCAGGCAGTCCCGGCTTGGCTGCTCGCAGCACAGCCCCGGAGGCCTGGCACCGAAGGTTGTGCTTCGCCGAACACCGAGCGTTTGCAGGCAGGCACCAAGACGAGCCTCTCCGATGCAGCAGCTTCCTCGGTTGGTTTTTCACTGTGGAAAGGTTCCTTGTTTTCCAGTTACAAGTTCCGAGTTCTGACACGGCAATAGGGTTGTGTTCGCGATGTGAATACCAGTCTTGCAACCTGCAGCAAGAGCATTCGCAGCCGTTTTGCGGTTTGTAAAGTTTCAACACGTTAGGCATCCTGGCTTGCTCTGTGGTGATGGGCTTCCAAATTTGTCCCATACAGTAGGAGTCCTGACACTCTAGCTCGCAGAAGAGTTCGGTGTTAGCGTGAATGAGATGGGGCCTTGCAACTGTTTCACGCTTATCGCGGATACGACTCCTTGAGGAGCCGCCGAGGAGATTGTTCTCAAGCATGGCAGCGAAGCCTCTGCACTTGCTGTCTGCGCACGAGGCAGTGCGGTTGCTGAAGGATGGATCTGTCACACCTCTGCAGATGATCGAGGTCATCGAGGGGCGGCTATCCCAAACAGATGCCTTACTGCATACGACCCCCATCACCTGCTTCGACCGAGCCCGAGCTCACGCTGCGCGTTTTCAAGTCCCCGAGAATCCCCCGCCAGGCTTCCTGTATGGCTTGCCGGTTTTGGTTAAAGATTCGGAGGCTGTAGCTGGAGTGCGGTTTACAGAGGGCTCGCCTATCTATGCCGATCGAATCCCCGACAGCAGCTCAGCACTGGTGACCCAGCTTGAAGACAGGGGGGGAATCGTCATCGGAAAGACGAATGTTCCCGAGTTCTGCGCCGGCTCGCAGAGCTTCAATTCGCTGTTTCCTACGACGGTATCTCCATGGGATGTTCGAACAACAGCAGGTGGCAGCAGTGGCGGAAGCTGCTCGGCAGTGGCAGGGTGCCAGAGCTGGCTGGCAACGGGCTCCGACTTGGGAGGTTCTCTCCGCACCCCCGCTGCCTTCTGCGGATGTGTGGGCTTCCGCGTCTCGCCCGGACGTGTTCCCCGAGATGGTGCGACGCCGTCAGGTCCACTGCTGGGCCTTCACAGTATCAATGGGCCGGTGGGCCGATGCGTTCGAGATGTGGCGCTCTTTCTGGACACCCTGGAGGGCGGTCAGGGATGGGACTTTTCAGTACCACGGAACCTGCCTGCCGGGGAAACTTTTGAGGCCTCCGCCATTGCTGGAGCCGAGCAGGGGGCCAAGGTCAGGGTCGGCTTCTCCACGGTGGGCCACACGTACTCCCCGACGGTCGAGGCGGGACATGGCGGGACATGGCGGGACTAGGAGGCTCGGGGCTTAGGGTTGCCAGGGCTCCAGTCTTTGCACCCGCCTGTCCTCCCCTTTAAGTGACGGGCCATCGCCGACTTCACCTAAGCATCGTAACCTGCATGCCTGCAATCCTGTCTCGCACGCAGTGCTGTAGGCGTTGTGCCGCAATGCGGCAGCCTTGCTGGCATCGGGTACTTCAGTGCAAGAAGTTGCAAGCGATACCATCGACTTCAGCAAGGCCGAGGAGGTGTTCTTGATATTGCGTGGCAGCATGTCTGCATTTGGTGCAACAGCTGTTTTGAAATGTTATGCTGGAGTGAAACAAATAAGCTTGAAGAGGTCGATTGTGCATGCGAGCTGCTCATCCCAGGCAACAGCTTTGCGCAGAAATTCGCCGATTTGATGGCAGATGCGGAGATGAAAGCTCTCATCAAGCCAGAGGTTATCTGGAATGCATCCATAGCTTCAACTCTTGGTCTGGCTGCCAGAACAGGCGAAGCAGAGGACAGCCTGAAGAAGCAGTTCGCCCAGGTCCAGGAACTCTTCAAGTCGATCGACGTCCTTTGTGTACCAGCGACGCTGGATGCAGCTTTTGATGCTCATGTGCGCTACCCCACCGAACAGCTTGGCCGGACTTTCTCGAATTACCTGAGCTGGATACTTGGTTCGCTCTCAGAGTTGCTGGTTAATCTGATGCAGTAAGCCTTTCAAGTCTTTGTAGACGTCGTGCGATCCCAGGATGATGCCGGCGTGCATCGTAACGACTTTCTTGTGCCCCGCTTTGGTGCTGCCCTGTGGCTTTCTGGAGGCAGAGCTTCAGACTGGCTTGGGCCTTGGGGTCAGTAAAGCGGTATAGACTCCCATCCGCCTTGTCTTTGGAGGACGGAAGGCCCGTGGGCCTGCAGCTCGTGGCAGCCTTCGGCGAGGACGCGGCGCTGCTGCGCGCGGCAGCCGCCCTGGAGAAGCAGCTCAACCTTCCGCAGGGCTGCCCGGAGCCGCGTCGCGGCACCGCGGAGCTGGGGACCAAGGGCCCCAAAACCGTGGAAGAGGCAGCAATCCACCACGGCGTGCGTTGAGTTCAGCGCAGGTGGACTCCCAAGCTTGGAATTCGCATGAAGGGTCGGGGCTGGAGCAGAACCGATTTTTCGGATGCGTCTGTTGCTTACAGCGGCGAAAAAAGTCCGAAGGCGCTTCAGACTTCAGCCCAATCGCCACGGGCTCCGAATCTTTGCAGTTGTACGAAGCCAGTAGCCGGAGCCTGCGCCTGATGCGTGGAACAAGAGCTTGCCAAGTGTGGCTGAGGCACCGCCATTGGCACTTGGTGCTGCTGCAGTGGCCGCTACCGCAGCGTATCGGAGGCAACTTGGCTAATGAGGCGTGAGGCTAATGATAGCTTGCATCAGTACTTGGGCAGGCTTGCACCATGTGCAGGGAGCTGCTGGGTGTTTCTTTCGTCGGAGCGTATGATTCGGAAATACAGCTCGGATCGCCACGTAGGAGTGCGAGAGCCTGTGAGAGAGACAGGCGCCAGAAGAGTGTCGCACGCGGCGGCCTCAGTATCTCATGAGGTGTGTGCAGGGGCCAGCGCCAGGGCTGTGCCCAGCAACACTCGAAGCATGCTACGAAACACTCTAAGTGCCAACCCAAGCGAAGGCGCCGACCCAGAATCCATGCAACGTGCACCATTGCTGAGTGGCCTGGAGGCATGGCGACCCCTTCGGGACACACGTTGAAAGTGAACACGTATGAACACGTGCACCAGTCCAACAAAGTCAAGTTGAGTGTAAGTCCGTGAGGGTCGCAATGTATCAATTTCGCTGCCAGGCGACAATTCAAGGTAAGTTGGAGGAGCGAATGCAAAGGCGCCTGCTGCTACAAGCGGTCGGTAAAAAATGATCTGACCTCGTTCATGCCGGTCAACAAGTTTCATTACATTTCAGGAGTGCTGTCGTGGTGCAGGCAACAATCCATGACATCCGAGATGCAGCGGAACCACGACGCATTTAAAAAGATGCTCGAGGACCCCTGACCACTTTCCAGGATTTGAAGGCACTTGGTTTGAGGAAGGGCGTGGCTTCTGGAAGCATCGCAGGAAGAGCTGAGCTCCCACATGC
>CAJNDV010022647.1:0-29057 GCA_905221635.1 Symbiodinium sp. CCMP2456
AATCTGAGGTTTAGAGCCCGCCGGCTCTGCCCTCAGACCCAGGAAAGTCACGACAGGCTCCTTGTGTCCTGGAAGCTTCTGAAGCTCTGCGGACGTGGAGTCTCCCTTGTGAAGGTGCTGTGGCGTTGCTAAGGCACTGCGCGGCTCAACGCGCTCGCAAAACTGAGGTTTGGACAGCGCTTCACACCTGTTCTGAGCCTACTACGACTTCTCTTTTCTTCTGGTGGTGGTGGTAGTGGCGTCGCAACTACAAGGGCGACGGTCACTTAAACAAGATATATGCTGTACATCTTCATTGCAGTTTTCGCAGTTTTGAACGTTGTGATCCCTGAGCTTTGACTAACGGATGCATCCTCAACGGGAGCAGCCACTGAACTTTATCATGAGTCACAGCAAGGGAAGCAGCCTGACCAGTCTTGGAGTCAGAAGAGCTTCTGACAAGCAGGGCAAAGCGGCCCTTAAGCTCATGCAGCATGGCAAGCTTCATAAGCTGTTTCACCTCCAAGTCACTCTTACACCATGCCCCCAGGAAGCTCTCCAACCACGAGAGACTTACGTACAGCCGACACGTTGTGCACTCCGTTCTGAGGCCACGACGAGGCAAGCTCGAAGGCTTGGGGCTCTTTCTGCATTTTGTGAGTGCAGGACGCTGGAGCCTCCCAAGTCTCAGGCTGTGGCCAATGTTTTCAGGAAGCTCCGTTAGCTACTTTATCCCGACCCCACCAGCACCACCCTGGTTAATTAGTGCAGTCCCAAGACGACTCCCACAAGCCCGTTTCAGGATCTCTCGGCCACGGTTCCTAAGTCTCTGGTGCCCAAAGACCTGTGGGGCTCCTCTCCTGTGCGCCAGATTTTTGCGCGGCGAGGCAACTATTCTTTCGCAGCGGGGCTAGTCGCTAGTCGTTCTGCAAGGGCTTGCTGTGGTCGACAAGGCCAAGGCTGACAGGTGACAGGCTTCTCGAATGCTTACAACGCGTCGGCTCAGAGAAAAATTCGGTCAAGTGGATGCAGTGTCTTGAGGCAGCAGCAACGTACTTGAAGCGTGTTCAGGATGAAGTCAGGACTTCAGAACCTTCCATGGCCTGGCGGTAGGAGACGCGGTCCAACTTGGTCTCCGCTGCAAGCCGTTTGGCGAGTCCGTAAAGTGCCCGCCAGCTGGACTGCGGAGGACATTTTGGAGGTTACTTCGGCCCCTTCTTTCCCCAAGCGACCATGGTTCATCAGGGCTCGTGCTCCGCACGACGCTCCTTGCGATCTTGTTGGCATTTTTCCTGGATAGAGTTGTCGGCCGTAGTAATGTCAAGGTTGCTTCGCAGACCCCTCTTAATCCTCGGCTTGCTAAGAACTCTGACAGGTCTGTGAACCCCAAGGCCTCGGGTCAGCAGCGAGCTGGTACTGCTGCTACCCCGGCTGCTATTGGGCAGGCTGCTTGCACTGACACCAAGGCTCAGGCTGCAAAGCGGCTTCTGCTTGTTGGGACTCGTGACCCTGACATGCAGGTTGACACTGAGGGTGGTGATGCTCCTGAGGACCTTTCTAAGTCCAGTGAGCCCACTCAGATGGATGCTGACGAGGACTTTTCCGTCAGGATCCTACTGGGGCTGCTGCTCGTGTCAGGCCCGCACTCGCTCCCCTGTTGATGTCTCCTGGGGCCTGTGGCTTCAACTCGGTTGCTGTGGCCTATGGGTTGCGGCAGGGGAAGCTGTGCTTCTCACTAAAACTGATGGCTGGGTTGGGTCTTGGACCCCGGGGCTACTGCATGAGACGACTGAGGGTGGCTCGCTCCCTACCGACTTCGACACTTAGCCTGTTTCAGTGCTCTGCCTTGGCTTTGAACGGCGTCCTAAGGTTTCGCAGGGAGTGTCTAGGACACAGAGGGTCAAACGCGCCCAAGAACGTGCTAAGCAGCAAGGGTCTCACGACCTGGTGGTTTACAAGCCTGCTGCCTGAGCAGCTTCGTCATACGCCAGCGGTGTTTGTCTGTTACGCAGCACGAAGCACCAAGTCTCCGGCATTTGCCTTGTGAAGAGAGACTGAGGCGACTCAGGGAGATGCCTCTTGTGCGCATATGCAAGTGCAATGCCTGTTTCGGAAGGCCAGGAGTTCCTCACAGGCACGCTGGTGTAACGACCGCGCTGCTTGATGAGCTTGTTGGCTGCAACGACCCGCTCACTGCGCGCCAGAAGGTGCGGCCATGTCGGCCAAAGCTAACTGCCTCACGCAGCGGACCCCGAAACCACGTGCGTAGCCACTGCATTGCAGCCAGAACAGAACGCCCGATCTAGCTCCGCGAATTCCAATGTGATGATGTTGTGCTCGTCAGTTTTTTGTGCTCATTGAAAAACGGCCGCAGCCCAGGAAGACTTTAAATGTAACAAATCAAAAGTATGGGATAAATCCGCAGTTTGTAAGCCTGCGCAGTGCAACTCCAGATTATCGTGTATAACCAATCCGGTTGTAGATGCTTGTGGCAGGATTTGCTGGATGAGTGAGGGCTGAGTGGATGCGACCAGCAGGGATGGCCAGGGAAGCGTTGAACCTACCTGTCAGATACCGAATGGACCACTGCAAAGTCAGAGCATTTGTTCCGGAGTGATGTTGAACGGTCGGAAAGGATTCGATTTGATTAGACGCCGCCTGAAGACTAGCTGTTTGCCTGCACTGAAATTTAGCTTGCTTGTGTGCCAGGGAGATAGCAATCGTCGTACCTTTCAGAGTTCGGTTGGATCTAACTCAAGCTCCAAATCGTGTACGGTGTATAAAAACCTCTCATGCAACAACCCAACCTTATCTGTTGCCTGCAGTCTCGCGCCGTTGAAGCCGTGCTGAATAATAATAAGAAACAGCGTCATCAGTTGTACTGTTGTGTTTCCTAAGGTAACACGGCGATTGAAAGCGCCAGCGCCGACAAGGCCCATGGATGGAGTTCATGGAAGACATGTCGGCGAAAGCTGCCCATAGACAACCACACAGATTCGTAAGCATGTGACCACTGCCACCGTTGGTGTGTAGCATTGGATGCAAGCTGCCCCGAAACCACTCGCCCGTGTGTGTGTGTGTGTGTGCATGTGTGTGAGAATGAGCTTGTTGATGTCTGAATCCGACTTGTCCTGTGGCCGCAGAGATTTCACGTGCGGAATCCGGGGCTGTATGTCGTTTCCCGTCCGGCAGTTTTTGTTTTGCATGTATGTCGGGTGTCAAGCAATTGCGACAGCATCAAGAACCTTGGTAGTCAGGGGGCATGGAATCCATCGGCGCGAGGTGTCGTTGCCGTGCGCAACTGTCACACTTTGAAGCTCGTTGGACCAACTCGGCAAGTTCGGTTCTATGCTTGCAGGAGCTCGCCACCGTGACGTACGAGCGCAAGAAGAAAAGCCAAGTTGCCGCTCGCTGGATCACCTTGGCTTTGATTCTGGTTTGGCCGTGGGTATATCTCCTGGGTTTGAGTTTCAGCGGCTTCAGCTTTGGGTTTGATCCAGGGATTAATTCCTCACGGCCTGCTCCTGCTCCTGCTGCTCCCTCTACCGCTTCTACAGCTACTGCCACTACTTCTACGAGGAAGGAGCTCTCGGCAGAACTCGTACTGTACTTTGAAGTGGTGTTGGTTGTGGTAGCAGTACATGCAGTGCCACCAGCATCGCTCGAGCAAGTGACCCTCGCAAGACTGGAACGAAAGATCACAGGCCTCCTCTCACTGTTGTCGAATCCCTCAAACCGCCGGGTTCCTGACGTGGCCTGGGGTCGGCTGGCACAGGAAACTCTCCGGAAGATCTTCGAGGAGACTGGTGAAATCAACTGTCCTATTCGGGTAAGCTTCACATGGGGTGCAAAATTTAGGGCTGAGTTGACAGGGTTCCGGGCGACAGACCTACATCCGAAGTCTGCAAAACGGGCCCGACTTGTCCAAGACACATTTCAAACTTTGCTTGGAACTACCGAGCCAATCTAATGCCCCAGCGGAATTCCACACTGCCGTTAGGAGCTGGATAGCTCCAGCGCTGATAACATCAGCAGCCCGCAATTTCAGAAGAGCGTGAGTGGATTTGGTGAGGACATCTAGTTGATACTGTAGGACGGAAGGTCTACAGGCTGTTAATTCAGGGTTTGAGACCTGACAGAGCGTCTTACTGCCTGGTGGTTTTGCTGCCTGTGCGAGGTTGGGATGTTGGGTTGTTCACTTGTTGGCGTGTTTTTGTCAAGGGTGTCTGGTGTCGGGAGGAGAACAGTAAGTGCCTGGCGCAGGCTTACTGCATAGGAGCAGCCCTTTTGTCACGGACAGCGGAACACCTCGCATATTACCCGTGTCGAGCAGGGCGGCTCCAGACCCAAGTCCTTAGCTGCCGCTGTGAAGAGGGCGGCGAGTGTCCCAAGGCTTACAGCCCCCCGAAAATGCCCGCGAAGTAAGGCATCAAGGATGTGGAAACGGCGATGTCACGTGGGCGCTTGTGCCATGGCACGGAGTAGAGTGCGGGCTGATTACTTAGAGATCTAGGTTCGATTCGGAGCTCTTCGCACAGATCTTCTTGTACTCACTGTACTCTCGTCAGAGATGGCTCCCATGTCATTCAATGACAGATAGCCAGGCTTTCGAAGTGGGCATCGGACATGCTCGTACTATCTCGAGAAGGCGAGTTTGCATTTCCAGCAGTGCAGGAGTTATGGTGGTCCGTCCCTCTGCGACATGCTCAGGTCCAACTTCCTGGAATCCATGGGCATCTCCACAGAGGACGTGGCCTGGGTTCAACAGGAAGCACACAGTAAGTCACTGGCTATTGTCAAGGGGCTTGCTTCAATAAACCAAGCGGCCAGCCAGTGATAAAGCGTTCCATTATGGAAAAGCATGTCAGCTCAAAAATGCCGGACCCATCAATGCACAATGAGCAATTTCAGCTTCTGAAGGCCGAACTCTACAACCTAAGGAGGCACCAAAAGCTTAATTCAAAAGGTATGGACCTTCTTCATGCTCATCGATGCGAACGAGAACGGCTTCTCTGCCGCGCTACGCGAGGATGGGTTCGGTTCACCTGTGCTGAGTTGCAGTCCAGGCATCTCAATTTAGTATCTATCCGAAGAATTTCGAAGCCTGTGGCCTCCTGAAGCAGGCAGCGGATCAGAATCGAAGCTGCAGCACGCTTGTTGAGTTACTACCCTTCCCCGAAACGTCAGATCGACTGTTATTACCCTTCGACTAACTGCTAATTAAGGTACACCCGGAGTGCGCTTTAGTAGCATGCAAGACCTCGGGCTCGCAGAGACCGTTTTTCTTGGGAAGCCCATCTTGGGAAACCGGAAAGGGTTCTGTGTGTGAAGCTACCGGTGTCTAGGCGGGGCAGGCTGACAGGAAGCAGACCTCAGGGCGAGTGAAGCGCTAGCAGGTCCTGTTGCCGGGCTTCCATGCAGTTGATCTTTGAAGCATGGCACTCTTGAGAGTGTGTGGTAATGCTAGGCTCGGCTCATGTCCCGAGACGCAAGGTGGCTGATCTCTGTGACGGCATCTTGAGGTTTGCTTTAGGATGGTAGCACAGGAGCACAGGCTAAGCAGCCGAGCCTGAGGCCTTCTCGATCTCGATGAGTTTGTCTCCGGATGCATGCAGTGCTTCGGCGGTAAAGAACTTTGCGGGGGTTTGGAAGCTTGAAACCGAAAGAGCTCGGGCCCAGCTTGGACAGGGGGCCCCTGCAGCTGTTGCCGGCAGGTTTGGAAGGTGAAGGGTCCGGGCTTGCAAGCCAGAAAAGCCCCCTTGCGTCCTACGACGGCATTGGGTTCTCACTTCCGACCTTGGCTTTTGCTACGCTCACCTGTATAGAACAGGTTGAACGGGCCTGCACGGAGCATACAACTCGCCAAGATGAGCTACGAGAAGCTTGGGCTGACAGCCGCTGCTGTTGAAAGAGTCGGATTTGTTTTGCAGGTGCAGGATACTGAAGTGGCTGGAAGCCCATCGCGCGTCGAAGTGATTACTCGTACCAACTTTCGGTGGCGGTAGGAGTCTGAAGAAGGGAAAGGGGGATCTCCATGCTGGCAGGGGCGGCTGAGATTTTCGCAGAATGACTCCATCTAGGATTCACGAGCAGTGGAAGATCTCATGCAAAGATCAAGCTCAAGATGCTCACATGCTGACACCAAAGCTCGGTATCCTAAGACCTGGAGCATCCGCGGCCTTTGCATTTTGCCACGCTGAGGAACAAGGTGACCAGGAGAGAGATTCGAAACATCATGGAGGACTTGTCTCCGCTGTGGTAAGTGCGGCGATAGCATGCGCTCAGAGCATGACGACGCGTGCGTATCTGCGTGAAGGGCCTTCGAACTGAGGTGGACTGAGGTGGTAAGAAAAGTCGGAACTTCTCCAAGGTTCCCAGCAAGCCACCACGAGATCTTGCGGTTGAATTCCGAACCCACTTTGCACCAGCAAAGCCCTGTATTGCAGCTCCAGGGAAGTAAATACAGATGCTTTGCCCAGCGAGTCCGGGCAGGTCCAAGTACTGCAGGGATATAGGGCCCAGGGGCCCAAATCATCCCCGATCGGTTCGTTGCAGGAGCTGAAGCAGGTGTCCGAGCAGGTGTCAGGGGTGGGCGTTTCTCCCCAGGCCTGCGAAGCTTGCGCACTGCAACCTGCCATATGTGCGGAGACAAATATTTTCAGTTCAGGGCTGGTGCAAAGCGACATGGAGACTCAGGTTTTTGAAGTCTTCAGTGCCACGCAGCCCACTGAACCATCAAGTGCAGCCCTCCCGCCCCCAGCGGCTGTCTTGAAACCTTCTTTCTTGGATTCTTCATCCTGACGCGTCGTCAGACGCAGGAGAGGCCGTCAGAAGAGGTCCTCCGATGCCGTAAATGAACTAGATCAGCATCCCGATCCTTTCCAGCTCTAACAGTCAAGTAATTAGTATTCGATCGCTTTAATCAGGGACAATGAACATGAGACCCCCGAACCGCCCTGGCTAGACCCGGGCCAGGTGATGCAAAGCAGGAGAAAGCGCGCCATGCTCAGCGAAGCCTTCTGACCCGAAACTTCTGGGGTCGCAAGTGACGGAGCTGGTAGAGTGTGTTGGGTGAAAAGCCTGTAGTGAAACGGATCGCAGAACTGACGCAGGCTAGGAGATCAAGATCATGCACGTCTATGCACGTATAACGTATAACCCAAGATCTAGGAGGCCAAACTTGATCACATGGGAATCAGATCTTGACGACGATTGGGTGGAAGGCATCACCTTTTGCCCTTGCCGCAGAGATCGCGCAGCGGGCGCCGCGAAAGTCAGGTCCACCCTCTAAGAGGGTAGGGAGCACTTGAAGGATCAGGGACTTGGCAGGCAGGCGACGAGTAGGGTGGGTTATAGCGGACTCAACGAACTTACCGGCTTGCTTAGCTCCTTACTAAGTCCGCTGATCCTCCGAGCACGCACCTGTATGCTCGGAAAAAGACTGCAGCACCTGAGACTTGGCCGCTTGGTTTTCTTGCAAGCTTTGATGGCGGTTTCGTAACAGGTTCCATCCAAAGGCTGTCATTCTGCAGATTCTACAGCAATCTTGGCGAAAGAGTAACATGTGCTCCGAGTGAAACCATCAGGGCAGGACACAGCGCACTGTGGCTGAGATTGCATCTGAAGTTACTTGCCGCAACAGCAAGGCCAGCACATTGCAACATTGCAAGTGGGCGCTAGGTGCACCGCAGCTTCGGATTGCATGACTTTCTAAGCCGTGAACAATTGTGAAGGGGAAGTGGCGAAACGGATGTTCAGCCTGTAACCGACGGAACCCGGAAGATGCTGGCATGATCTGCTTCAGATGAAGAGGCCAGGGTGGGGAAATGTGGGGAGTTTGGGGGCTGGGCGAGCAGGATCGGGAGGGTCTTTGCCACATGTGCGTGCTGATCTTGTAGGAACAATTTGATCTTGCCTTCAAGATGCTTCATGCAACGTAGCAGCTACAGCAGGCTGCATGGTGGCACCTGAACAGGTTCCTGGCAAGGCGCGTGATTGAGTCGCATGAAGAGCGTTCAGGGATTCTTGGAATCTGTCTCCCAGCCTAAACCACCTGATGCTACAACTCTTCATTTTCGAGTCCTTGTTGAGAAACCCGGAGCCACACTGACCCTTACGTGCGTCTTTTGTGAGTCCACTTTCACGCAGCTCTCCGGCGCAAGTTCGAGCTCATCACGACATTCAGTGCCAATGGAACATGTCGAAGACATCAACCAGAACGTCCGGCCCCCTGTCTTTTGCAGGAACAGATTCCGCATTTCCGAAGGCAGCTGCAGGTTAGCACATACGAACATACCAGCAAAGTCATTGCGGCCATGACTGCCGACAGCTCCGACGGCGACGAGGTGCGCTCTGCAGATTAAGTTCCTGAGTTCTTTGTTTCTCGCGCCAGCTGTTATGGTTCTTACCTGGCCTGGGATAGTCTTGCGAAGGGCTGAGGCCCATACCGCGCGAGCATCAACGCTGCGTAGGCGTAGACTGTTCAGGATGCCTCAAGTTCATGATTTACGATTGTGCAGGGTGCTTCTCCGCATTTGTCACTGCATGGGCTTGTGGCCAATATAGCAGCGAGTCGGTTAGCTGGGAGTGCGGCTGCTGCTGCTGCTGCTGCTGCTTGCACCTCTTAGACTTGACTACCTCCTCCTCCTCCTCCTCCTACTACTACTACTACTACTACTACTACTACCACTACTACCGCTGCTACTGCTGCCGATACTTCTTCTGCTGCTCGGGGCTGGCAGGGTGCGGAACTGGGCGACGTAGCGACGTGATGCAAGTTGCAGGGCTTGAGGCTTGCAGGCTTCGGGCCTGGTCCTTTGGAAGTTTCGGGTTGCCGGACTGATCCAATTCATGAAGCGGAGAACGGTTGGAGTTCCTGCGCTGTAGGGTTGCCAGCTCCACCGCCCTCGAGAACCCCAAACAGGGCAAGTCCGCACAGAGAGGTGCTTGAGCTGCCGGCGGCACAGTTCAGGGAGCTCCGCAGCGGCTCAAGCTGAAAAGTGCAGGGAAGGCAGATGCGAGTGCTTCAGCTTTAGTTGTACTTCGGACTTGGGAGTACTTGGGAAGTGTTTAGGCCAGCTCGAAAATGCAGATGTTCTCTCGTAGGTCCAATCAGCGCCAAGCCACAAAAAATCAAGTCAATGATGTCATGGTGCGATGTGAGGATAGCACGCGCGTACGACAAGGCATGATCGTTCGGCACTCCGTGCAGTTTGGCGTGATAGTTCGTTATCGTGCTACAAAGTCTACAGTCCATAATGAATGCACAAGGCTGGATGGAGACCGACCACAGAGTTGTGACACACAGCTCACAGCATGCTCTTAGATGGTATGAGACAACGCGTAGCACAGTATGGGATGTGACATTCAGCGTGTTGGTTAAATGTAGCAGAGGTTGATAGTGTTACGTTACTGGCTTGGTGCATCGTAGGCAACGGTCGCAACCATGCTGCTCGGTTTATATAGCCAAAACTGAACCCTTAATGTTACAAGTGCGGCACTACGGCCCCGGCGTGCAACAAACACTAGCTGCAAAAATCGGAGGCTTGACGCAATGGACAGGCCTAGCACAAGCAACGCCAACAAAAACAGAGGACTAAAAGACATGGCTGTCTCCGATCCCTCTAGCCGTCGGACCGCTGAGGCTATTTGGAGCTGGAGTTCGCCAAGCAGCAGGACCTTCTCCACGTCACGCGCTTGACTAAAAGGGCCGCGGGCAGATTTCTTCCAGCAGCGTCATCGGAGAATTTTGCGGGAAGAATCGTCAAAGCATGTCTGTTAGGTGCCTGTGTCACGTGTCGGGCCGAGAGACAGACGAGCCCATCCAAGGCGTTGCTTCACCGGGGCTCGGGTTCAACGCTGGCTCTTTCATCGCCGAACAAGCTCAGCGGCGGCGAGGCCCAGGCAGGGCCCAAGGGGCCCTTGGGACAGGGGTAGTGTGGAGTGTGCGGGTTGTTGAAAGCACCCGGTGTATTAGACGAAAGCTCGCAGTTCTTACGCAGAAACTATCTTGGACAGCCCCAAAAGCTGTCCACTACATGAAGTTTCCTCCAGCCAGGAAACGGTACGTCTGACACTTCGGGACCAAATCGAGGAGTGCTGTGCGGGACGCGGTGTGTGGGGCTCTGGGTCACTTGTTGATTCCGTGCTCATCCATAATTCCGCAACAAAGATACTACAGTACTATGATCCGGCATTGGGTGCCCGCGTCTTGAGAAGTCGCAAGCCAAGAAAGTGCAAGCTCCCAGCTCCTCAATGTAGTGCTACTGAAGACAGTCTTCACGTAGTGCAGTTGTCCGAGCATGCTTTCCTGGTTGCTGAATTCCGTCTCGCCTTCCCGCTGCACAGTGTAACAAGCAGAAGCAGGACTTTCGAGGCCTGTACTAGCAGGTCGAGGTTGGCTGTTACAAGTCGGAATCAAGATTGCCAACCCGCGCATTCTGCAAAATCGGATCATGGAAGCATGCTGTGAGCCGTGCTGTGTTTTCGCGTTGCTTTGCTATGCAAAAAAGAGCGCGCCTTTGCTCTTCTTATCTCTTCGCTTAACAACGGCATTATTTGGGCACAGTGTTGGCGAAAACTCTCCGGATCTTCGGCGCCAGTGGACGCATCAAGCGCATCAAAGAGAAGCCCCTTTTCCTTCCAGAAGCGCCTGGCCCTACACTTCTTTATTAATGCATGCAGATGTTATGCTTATGCGCCTTCCGCTTTTTGCCGCATGCGCCTTCCTGCAAGGCCCCACACTTTTTTCAATGCTTTGAAATCCTGAACCCACTTTCGAGAGGAGCCCGCTTGTGATGACGATGACCGCGACGGTGAGAAAGCCAGCGCAGGTCCCACGAGGGGGAGTACAAGGAAGGCGTTGACAGCTGCGGTTTCAAAGGTCGAGGGTGTGTTCTGCGTAAGCTGATGTAAGCTGCAATGTGAAGGTTGTAGGGCAAATAGAGTAAATAGAATACCAAGCTCAAGCCGACACCAGCAGCTCTGGAAGATTCGGTCTAGGCCTAGCAGTTAAAGCAGAGAGGCTTGCCACCAAACTTTGGACGTCAAGCACCGATTAGGGACCTCTCGCAGAGGCAGCTCCGTGTCAAAAGTGAAAAAGGCTGGGACTCCGCACACACTGCTGTTCTTTCGGTCTTTGAGAGACGAGAGCCTTGAGCACCGAAGCCATTATAAATCCGCAGGCCGTCTTAAGTAGAAACTTGTTTCGGCCGGCTCCCTAGGGTCAATGCAATCAGGTAAGGAGGCGGTGCAGACAGGCTCTACGTTTGTCCGGACCCTCTATCTCTTCACTGGCCCTTCACCCTCTTGAGCCACTTTAGGGACTCGCACGGATTCGCCACCGGCATATTCATGCGTTTATGAGTCCTACATGGCCCTACATCGTCATAGACATCACAGAGCATATGCCAGCGCCGATTGTCTAGTCATGAGTTGCAATCTAATGCCTGCTTCAGCCTCGTTCTACCTATACCGCGTCACATCTCCGTACCAGGACACCGTCTTCTGGCACCAGCATCACATGGATCAAGCACAGCAGCAAGCGACGCACCTGACGCTGGCTGCAACCGGGAGTTGCTCTGAATTGGTATCTCGCTTAAGGTCCGTGCTACGACTATCTTCTGTTGAAAGGGTGCATCAAGGGTGACCTCGGAAGGAGATGGGGTTCTGAGGCCATGCAAAGCTTGGAAAAGCTCCTTTAGATAGGCTCCACGGAGAAAGTGAGGGTCTTGCAGAGCTCTGGTGCCACCAGAACTTGCACTTGTCTATGCACAAGGCTTGAAGCTAAAGCCCTGGCTGTCGCACAGAGAGCTTTCAAACAAGGGTTGAATCGAGTTGCCGGTCCAACGCAGAGGCGGAACTCAGAATCCCCCGACAGATCGTAAACTTTTAAATTTTGTCTGCACCACAGAAATCTGAGGAAGCGCGCCCGAACGGCCTCTGAGAGTGAGGCGATGCATCTTCGGTGCTGCCATGATGACAATGAAACATGTACACCAAAGACTATAATGACTAATTAGACCAAATTTCTTTTCATGCTGATAGGAGTCTAGCCGTCGAGGCTAAGAAGGGGACCTTCGAAGCTTAGAGCGTAGTGGAGTTTCAGCCACTTACCGAAGACCTGCGGGGACTGCTTAGAGTTTCGGCTTTCGATTGGGGCTTGCGCGGAGGGCAACGACACGTGGAGGACGATGCTCCGACGCATCGCACCTTTGCATGGCAAGGAGGTTAAAGTCTTTTCTAGGATTTTACGTAGTCCACTCCAGTTGCCCTTGTACAACTGTTCCAGCGCAGCCCTGATAATGATGAAGGTGCCGACTGTCGTTCTGAAGATGTCCCAGCATTCCGCAGTTCGTGTCATCTTTCTCGACTGTCGAAGTCTTCCTGCAAGCCGGCCTGCATCTTCTGCATGGCATACATAAAACTTGTTGGTATTTGCTGCTCATATTCCGAGCTCCATGGCGATCTGTTCGATCTAGGCATCAATGTGATGTATTAGATGCGAATTTTGAGTACACATCACACGATAGACGGCCCTCTTCCAGTTACAGACCACGAGAAACTCCAAAGCAGCGAGAACAGCTCAGGTTAATTCTGACCGGTTCGGGAACTTGATCATGGCTCTCATCATGGTGCCCTAGTTCAATGCTGGGTGAGCGGCAGAAACTAGGACGTTGGGATGTACGCTCGTGGGGCCTGGATGCTGTCGACGTTCATTCTGGGAGGAGTATGAGTTTTTACCAGTGCCAGGCAAAACAATACTTGCAGTGCTAGATTGAATTGAACTAAACCTTCAGATGAGCTTGCGGCTCTTGAGCCACACTTTCGTTCCTTCCCTTCGACCTCGAACATCCTCGAACGTGATGGTTGGGGCAGTGCCTGTTGCTGGCAAAACTCTGGGTACTTTGGGCCGAAAGAAGCCACAGAGAAGCCGACAATTCCGTCACTGAGGCCAACGTCGTCCTCATGGGCATTGAGGCGTCTGCATGGCCGCTGAAGCCCACATGGAGTTGTTTGCCGTTTTGGGCTGTTGGAGTCGTGGTTTGGTCCACAAGCGAGGCCTTGCAGAGTGCCCATTTTGCCGGCAAGACCGGTAAAGCCAGACTCCTCTCGGTCTGGAGTCTGGATCCGTGAGAATCAAGACCTCGCTCGGGCGTACCCCAGCCAGCCATAAGCCGACCATCCATTGGTAGAGGGAACAGAGACCACCTGGGCAGGTGGATGTTTCGGCTACACTGGGCGAGGCTCATACACGGGATCAAGCAGGCTTTATGCTGTGTTTTCAGTCGCTGGGATTTCTGAAGGTTCCTAGAGTCTCATGAAGTGTCTGGACAGCGTCTCTTCCCGGAGCACGAAGGCGGCGCCTTCAGCTCACGGCACCACCAGTCCCGCCAGAATCCCCAGTGCCTTCTGGCGGGCTGCCCTCTGATCCCTCTGGATCTGGAGGACTCAAAGGGCTAGGACGCATGCCTGCCAGGACGACATCCCAAATTGGTTCAACACGGTGAACCTCTTCATGGTCGGCGCCTTCGTGATCGAAACAACCCTGAAGTCACTCGGCCTGGAGTTCGAAGCGAGGGGGGAGTCCACCTCTTTTCTTTGCGTATCGAGGTTCTGAGGACTTGAGGCCGCAGTCGTCAGAATCCCACAACTGGCAACAACAACAACAACAACAACAACAGCGATGCAACGGAAAAACGACAGCGAGAGGGGCAATGGACTTAAGGTCTGGACAGACTGGAGAGTCTGCGTGCCTGTGCATGTGCATGTACGCATTCGCTATCTCAGCGCTCGTGCTTTCGTTCGTGTCTGCGGCCATTTCCAAGAATCGAACCCCAAACCATACACCTTGAAGGCACCTGGCATTTGGCTGTGCTGGGTTCTGGTGCGGCGATGACTTCGGCTGGACCTGCGAGCGGTTGGATCGGGAGGGCCAGGGACGAACCGCTCCAGACGTTTGGGATTTCACGGTCAGCAATATGACAACATGATGCCCGTGCCAGCCACCCTACATAGTCGCAGCCAAATCGAGCTGTTTAGGGGGCTTCATGCACCATGTAGAAAAAGGCTTTATGATCAAGGACTGCAGCTCTTAAGCGGGCCTTTCTTGACCTGAGGAAGAGCAGAGGAGTGCTTACTTCAAGCAGTAGTTCAAAACTTATGCCGTTGTTAAGTTATATCAGACTTGTGTTCCAAGATGCAGGTTGCTGAGACCTGTATACAGTTCAGAATTTGGGAGAGGAGAGAGGAGAGTAGGCGGTTGGCTCCAGAAGACTGGCAAACACCTCCTGCTGGGCGGTGGACTTGTGTAGCTATGGGAGAGTTTGGGGTTGACGGGTGAAGACTATTCAGGTTTGTCGGGTCATGTCAGGGTTGTGGCTGCGAGCCGGAGGTGCAACGCACGCTGCTTTCCCGGACCCTGGCAGGAACATCTTTGATTTCGCCGTCGTCGTCGTGTCCGTCGTGGCGCCCTGGCTGTTAACCCTGAAGCCCTCAGCCCTTGTCCTCTACTCTCAATGATC
This sequence comes from Symbiodinium sp. CCMP2456, assembly GCA_905221635.1. Lineage (NCBI taxonomy): Eukaryota > Dinophyceae > Suessiales > Symbiodiniaceae > Symbiodinium > Symbiodinium sp. CCMP2456. The sequence goes on from CAJNDV010022647.1 coordinate 14,502, forward strand.
TTGAGACGGACTTGTCACGGCAGTGAGTTGATTAATTTTAACGCTACGCCGCCCGCCTCGGCTGCTGAGGGCCAGAAGGCACGGAAAGCTGCGGCTTTGCATGAGTAGTCTACTGGAATGGACGCAAAAAGCGGGTGGTTCCAACGGGTTGGACTGCAAGGAGGAGGATTAGGTGGAGGGTACTTGAGGTAACCCCCAAGACGCTTGCCCACTGCACTAACGGCTTCTTTCTTCAAATGTTACCTGGCTGTTACCTCAGCCAAGCTGTTTTTTTCAAGCTGTGCTTCTGTCTCTTCATAAAGGAGCTGGAACAGGAAAGGTGGGAGCCCAAAAAACGCCAAAAAACAGCAAAAAGTGAGGGGTCGAGGAGGCAAAAGCCAACAAGTCAGGTAGAATCAAGGGAAGCCGGGCGAGGGGGTGGAAAATGGACGCAAAAAAGCGGGTGGGTGGGTCCAATCGTTTTGCAGGGAGGAGGGTATTTGAGGTAACCCCCAAGACGCCTGGGCCTCTGGCCTCGGCGGATTTGGCTCGTTCGAATCATGCAGTCTCACAGGCCGCTGTGACGTGGTATGATCTCTGTTGTCGTTGACGAAATTTCTCTCTGAGGAATTCTACAGCGTTTGTACCTCTCGTTGTAGGTAGTATCATACTACATACTGTATGTACTACTGCAAAACTTGCATCCTGTGGGCACGTAGCTTTCTGGCCCTGCAACCATCACGAATCTAGGGCCTCCAGGGTCTAGGACACCAAGATTCGGGACCTTGCCCAGCGCTGGTGGGTAGCCTTGCCGTCCTTACGCCGATTGCGCACTCAAGCTGCTCCCGACCGGAGCTAGCACGGCAAGACTCCGAGACTCAAGCCATTCCGAGCAGAGGAAGTTTTCTTGGACGTCTGGGCTCAGAGCGTGGATGCGAACTCCGGACAGGTGTCGTGGCGGCAAGAGGTCATTACGACCTCCAGCGGAGTAGTGGCGGTCTCGGGAGGTTAGCAGGGGATGGGCGTGGCCGTAGGATGTGGATCGGCTTTCGATATTATGGTTTGCGCCGCAGCCTTCTCCTCCTAGGCAACCGCCAGGAGGCGATTCTTTTCGACTTTCTTCTCTGTCCAGTACGTACTGTTGCTATTCGTAGAAGAAGTATTCAATCGCCTCCCCTGCCACCACCGTTTTCGTGACATTCCCTGTGCTCTTTCATAGGCTCCTCCGTGGCGACCATATCCTTTGTGAAGGGAGTGCACTTCTGACTATGTCCCAGGTTTATCTTCAGTCTAGGATCTGCGTGCAGGTCATAGAAGGTCACCTGCGAGCCCCAGAGTCCACTGGCTACAAAGAGCGCTGGCGTCGTAGAAGGTCACCTGCGAGCCCCAGAGTCCACTGGCTACAAAGAGCGCTGGCGTCGCCGAGCTCCGTGTAGCAGAATGCTGCTAAGTTGAAGGTGAAAATTTAGGAAGTGCTCAGAGGAGAACCGCCCAAAACGTCGACAATGCAAACGATCCGTCCGCAGTATTTGGTACGAGTAGCTCGAAGAACAACTCGCCGTGCCAGAGCAGGCGGCAGCAGCAGCTGAAAAAAAAAGGAGGTGCTATCTTGAGGCTTGAGGGCCCGTTTTCCTGAAGCCCTGCCAGGTTCGGATGCTGCGGACCGTGCGGCTCGTCCGCGCCCTTCGAGGAATGAGGACGATCGGGTCCGTCCGTGTTGTCAAGTGGTTCCGCTTTATCAGCATTCATGTTGGCAACGAGGTCTTTCATGCTATTAGCAGGACGACTTCTCAAGACCATCATGCAATACGTGTGAAGATGGTTCAACCAACCTGCTTGCGTTAGGCACTGCGAAGCTGAGTTCGGGTCGGAACATTTACTGTAGCTCGCATGGTGTCGGACTTAGGATCGCCGGCATTCATAATCCTGAACTCTAAACGCCAAGCACCAAACATCTACAATTTGCCAGGCTGGTCCGTGTATTTCGGTATGTGGTTGCCCTGCGAACGCTCATTCTGTCTATCATCGCCACCACGGGTCCCTCGGACAGATATGCTGTGCGTCCAAGTCAGGGAGAGAGCCACTGCAGAAGGAAGGCGACTGAAGTCTACTCAGTCTACTGGCTGAAACACGGAAGGCAAGGCACAGACTAGTGCAGCTTTCGGGTTGGGCCACAGGACCCCTCAAAGGGAGACGTGGGGGAGGAGCAGCGTCGTAGTTTCAGAGTATGTGATCGGGTTTCTGGCCAAGTCTAGTGCAGAGCCTGTGCCTCATGAGGCTCTCTCATTTGGACACTCCTGCTCTTCGTCATGCTTTGTTACTCCTTTGGCATGGCCATTGCGCAGCTCCTCGGCTGCCCTGACAGTGTGGCGGATGCTGCTTTTGTCAGAGCAGTCTAGGTTCGCAACGGACCATTGTCGATTTCAGGCAGCGCAGCTTTGCCTGAAGCCTCAAGCTTTTGGGCTGGGCTTCTGGGACGATTGAGTTGAGGAGGTTGTCGCGCAGAGCCAAGGGACTGGGGTGGGCGCGGTGTCATCTCCTCAAAGCCGTAGACTCGTAGAAGCCACGACTCGCAGGCCATCGAGCGAACGCTGGACCCCAATGCGATACCAGAATGTCCGGAGGGTTTGAGGACCGGACTACTTGGCTGCCCTGCAGAAGTTTTACGTCCGTGTTCGAGGAGGCCTGAACCGAAGTCAGGCAGTTACCCTGCGGTCATTTCTGGCCGCTCCAAGACCTCTACAACAGGGCATGAGGAAGTCGGTTCCTTGGCACTGGATACACAAAAGGCCACGGCACCATCTTTCGTTTGAGGAACTGTAGCGACGGTGAGCTGAGCCTGGCAAAGCCCCGGGATAGCACTCCAAGAGCCTGCATCCTGAACCAAAGGACCTATATTCCATAAAGCTTCAGGCTCAAAGTCGGGCACACAGGCTCCCGACAGTGTTTTGTTAATCTCGGCACTGAACTTTTCACGCGGGCATCGAAAGGGGAAAGGGGGCCCTCAGCATTTCCGTGGTGAGGGCCTTGTGTCTGGGAGCTTTGTTCATGTCATGTCTCCCGATGTGTGGCCAGGACATATTGGTCCAGTGTGGAGACCAGCATGCTGACGTCGCCCGGATACCTTCAGGCACTATCCGTGTCCTTTGCCGTTCGTGGAATTCCAGTTCCGTTCGAGGGTTCTCGCCGCCGGGGGTTGGCAAAAGGTGTTGCTCGTCTGCAGGGCTCGTGCTTCCGTTACCCCGACAAGCCCAAACACCGTGGTAACAAGCATTCTTATTAAGCATAACAGGTCCACCCAGCGGGCCCGTTGGCGCGTTGCACATTGCGATTCGATCCAAAGAAGGTTTTGGAAGAACTTCCAAAGTTCAGAGCTGTGCTCTGCAGCGTGACGCCTGACTCCGCCTTAGATCGTGGTCCCGCGCTCCCACCACAGTGTCGTACGTGTTCTGGGGTGCCAATCGCGCTCTCACCACAGTGACCACAGTGTGCTACGCATTTTGGACTCATCGGTTTTTCTTTCCAGTCTCAGGGATGCTTGAATGCGTCTCGGGTGCACACAGCTTAGATGACTAGGTCTTGTTAGATGCTCGTTCATTGTTTAGGATTTCCGCTGGCGTAGTTTGGCAGGGAGAACCATGAGGAGAATCACCAAGATCATCAGCAAACAGCTCGGAAGATGAAACGAGTAAAAGAAAACCTAGCGCTAAGCTTGAAATTGGAGCCATTCAAGCATGTGGAATGGGACACAAAGAGCTTCATCCAAATTGAATTCATTCCCGAAGCCTGAGCGTTGAGGCTGTTCCTTGCAATTTCTGGCGGGATCAGCTGGGATGTGGCACTTCAGCCCCTGCGGGAGTTCTCTGTGGTGCCGACGGCTTTGCTACTTGGACAAAAGGCCCAATTTAGGCCAGACATCCCCGGCCCTCTTCTTGTCGTACCCAGGGGCTTACCCTAGGGTATTTTGGCGCACCTCGTTGACTCTGTGCAGGGAGACTCGCTTGCACGAGTTCAGTGTGAAATGAGAAAATTTGTCGAGAACCTGTTGGCTTGGGTTGTGGCAGTTAACTATGACGGACTTGAAAAACCTCGCAACGTTGCCAGCGCGCGTTGGACATCAAGAGCATCTACGGGCTACGGGCTCAAGCTGTGCTGGATTCGGGGAAGGTTTGTTGTGCCAGGTTCCATCTTTCTTTTCACTCTTGTTCCAGCCAGCACCCATACAAGAAGAATGCCAAGGCTGATGTTGTACATCTTCATTGCGGTCTTCGCAATTTTGAACGTGGTGACCGGCGTGTTCTGAGCCTTGGTCCTGAACTTCTGACCCCACGAAGCAGAAAACCCACACAACCGCAAACACACAGGCACAAAATGTCATAGAATACTTGGCACTCCCGTGCCAACAGCATCCCGAGACTCCCGTACTGAGTGAAGAAGCGGTGACGGTTACGTTTGCACCTGGCTTCCCGCCGCAGGCAACACCGCAATTGAGAGCGCCCATGCTGACAAGGATCGAAGAAGCCGGCCACAGACAACCCAGTTCGTGCAGATTGTGAGGGTGACGGGCCACGCGCATTACCAGCAGTTGGAAATCCCTGCGGGCCTTGTGGTTTTAGCGTTTGTGTTGGGCCCCGTTCTCGCCATGTTGGCTTTTTTCTCGGGCCTCAAAGACTTTTGCGAAGTGCAGGAAGCATTCTGTTCGCATGCTGTCTGCTGAAGAGGCCAGCAGGAGGCAGGAGCTCTACGAGCAATGCTTCGATTCGCTTGTCACCGCGAGAGGGAAGAACCATGAACCCAAGAAACAAAGACCAAACCTCTCGAAACGCCGCAAGCACAAGCTTGTTGATCGCAGGAGCTGGCGACCGTGATTTACGAGCGCTCAAAGCAGGGCCAAGTCGCAGCTTGCCGGATAGCCGTGCTCACGAACTGATGTAGCGTGCTTCTGTGGGTGTTACTACATATCTAGCACTGGCAGCTGTGGGAGTCTCGCAACCTGTGATCTCTGTGTTCGCATGGAGTCGGATCATCTTTCAAGGGCTGGTTGAGAAAGCAGTTGGAGTTGTCGTCGTAGTTATACTGGTCGTAGCAGCCGTAGTCCTAGTCGTCGCAGTCGTGCTGCCATGATTATTCTTCTGTTGCTTCTTATGAGCATTAACAGGTTTACTCGCAGTAGTCGTCGCAAGTCTCTCGTGCAAGTTAAGTTGGAAACTAAAGATTCTTAAAGCCGCATCCTCGAAGACTTCTGGAGGGCTGGGTTCATGCAGACGGAGGGTTGGCCGGCACAGGAAGCTCTCCGCACGATCTTCGAGGAGCCTGGCGGAATCATGGGAAGAGGTTCAAGGTTATAGGAAAGGCATGGCTTCAGAGTTAAAGGATTTCTGTGCTCCGCTTACAGTGCTTGCAGTTTCCCGGATTTGTAAGGGGGCGGAGCTTCATCCTATGGCCGCAAAGGGCCCAACTTGCCGAGCCGCCCCTGCTACAGAGGAGATGGATTTCTCCAGCGCCGAACACATCAGCAGCTCGCAAGTTTTCAAAATTTTGTGTTTCCGAGTGCAAAGCCTTTGTGTTGAAGGTTGTGGAGGACAGGCCTTGCCGTGCAGCTACCTTATCTTGAAGCTGGGATCTTCTTGGATCGTCCAGGCGCGTGCGAGTTCATTTCTCGCACGTGCAAGACTACTGCGTAAACCCAGTGCAGTTCTCCGGATGTTTGGGCAACCAGCACAGATTGACGAGAGGGGATTCGGGATTGATGAGACGGTTGATGAGGGTCAGGCAAATACACACTTTTGCTCGCCACCGCAGCATCTCGGGCAGATCCTGCTCTTCGCGACCTTAAGGTCCTTTGACTTGAACCCATTTTGAAGGCTTAGCCGGAGCGTGTCACAGGCACAAAGCAGGCTTAGAGGGCTTGCGGGGAAGTGTTTTCCAAGTAAGGCATCCACGACGTTGAAAGGGCGATGGCACATGGCCGCCTGTGCCGCGGCACTGTCAGTGCTTGGGGATGTTCAGCTTCAGATTCAGCACACGTGGCGTGCAACGGGCCCACCGCAGACGGGAGCCATGTCGTCACAGACGGACACTTCGCGATGGTTTCGGAATCGTCGGAGAACGGATCTAGGCCACTTCGTTTTGAGCAGAAACTGCAGAGCTGTCAGTGTGCAGATTGCTTCTATGCCCCACGCTTGACAAGTGTCAGGAGGACCTGCTCAATTGTGCGCTTGTTGCTATACGGCCTAATGGCGGTGCCGGTGCCCTGCACATTCCCCTTTCAGAGCTGTCGATGCAGGGTAGAAGCCGACGCTCTTGATCTTATCTGTAGCGTGACGGCCTAGTTAGGCCAGAGCTCTTTGTGCCTTCAGCAGCTTCGGCCCGCTTCAGGTCCGACTTCCTGGGATCCATGGGCATCTCCACGGAGGATGTGACTCGCATTGATTGCATTCGCAACCCATCAGTGATTTATGACGCTTTCATGGCACAACACACGGAGAGTTGCTGAAGCTTCTGACGCAATTCACCGATTGAGGGTTTCCTTCATGAAGCTGGAGTTTCCAGAGTGCATGTGGCATGGTGCTCTCAGTAAGCATGACTAGCCAAAGTTCTATAGATAAGCGGTGCAGGGGTGCTCTGAGCCCTTGATGGTTGATTCTTGCACACGTGGGAAAGGCTACAATGTCCACTCGACGGCCATAAGTTCTGGGGAGGGTGGCGTGGCTTGAGTGTTGGAATTGACGGGTCACCGAGTTCGTTTGAGCGCCGAACGCGATGACTAGGTTTGGACCTTCTTCATGCTCATCGACATGGACGAGAACGGCTCCTTGGTGCGCGGGAGCGTCAGTTACGGCTCTCTATGAGAAAAAAATAGTCATACTGAGCCCGCCTCGGTACGTAAAATATCTTGGTTTCAGATATGAGCCACTTGCACGGTGGAATGTATGACCAACCATGTCTAGTCAGGCTAAGCGCGGAGTGAGGACCATGCTGCACAGGTTCAAAAGTCTTGGACATACAGTTCGCAATGGTCAGTTGTGTCCAGCATGAGCATACCTGTGGATTTAAGCGGGCCAACAATGGTCCAGCTGAACAGAATTGAACATCTTTCCCATCACTGGACTTGCTTTCCGTATCCACAGCTTTGCATTAGCTCTGACTAATACATCGCGGTGCTGACTCGTGCAGCCTCGTGGCTCGTGTCGATAGGGCAGTTCCGAAAACGTCTTTGTCGAGGTTCGCCCCTGGGGCTTTGGAGTTTCTATGGTGATATTGTGCTAGGTCCAGCCTCGGACAGTTGTTGGACATCAGCTTTCCAGCAGCTCTGGTTGAAAGCTTCGTGTGAGACATATACCACACACTCGCACAGCCACACCCACACACACACTCACACACCCACGCATGCACACACACCACCGACCCCCCCTCCAGTCAACACGGTACCCAGCAACTTTCAGACTAAAGCTCAACACAGCGTTGCATCAAAAGTATCCTGAGTCCTGATTCCGTACCAGAGCGGCACTTATCGGAACCTGATCAGTCCGGTGGGTGTCTTCACTTATCTGGGATCATCAGCACTGAGCCCGAGGACTTCTCGATCTCGATGAGTTTGTCTCCGGATGCATGCAGCGTTCCGCCGGCAAACAAGACTTTTGAGACTTATCCGGGATGCTAGGGATGAAAGTGCGTACGCTCCGGCCCAGACTCGATCGGATTGGGGCTCTTTCAAGTTTGAAGATACAAGCGGCTTTGGGCGAAGCCCCTGTGAGGTTGAACGGGCCTGCGCGGAGCATTCAACTCGCGAAGATGAGCTACGAGAAGCTTGGTCCGAGAGTTGAGAGGCGAGGGTCGTTAGCGTCTGAGGTGCGGGTCATGCTCCCAACTTCGCAGCTCTTAACCGGAAGTTGCATATCATCGAACCTATGAGGAGGGCTTCTGGCCCTCTTGAATGCTGGTTGAACGAGCTCGGCTTGAAGGGGCGTAAGGATTTGTCATGGTCCACGCCTCGCAAAAACTCTCACACACCCGGCATCAAAACCTGCAGTGAGTCCTGGCAAGCTGAGGAACAAGGTGTCAAGGAGAGAAATTCGATGCATCGCAGAGGACCGTTTCTGCTTCTCTTCGGCATATCCACAGATGAAGGGCTAGCGATAGAAGTGGGCCACTGGCGGATGTCCGAAAAAACCCTCCATACCGGTTTATTAACTTTTTTGTTTGAACAATCCGATCTGACGTGTTGCTACACGACCCTGCTGCTCACGGTACAAAGTGTTTCACCGAGCCTCAGCAACATGCATGATCATGATTGGTTTGCCTCTACACAAGTATGATGCAGAGTTTCCGGTACAGCTTCCTGCACAGAAGCTGAATTGAAATCGGACACCCTTCAGCATGAAAGCCGAACTGACGCGAGTGCATTGCCTGCTCATATGCTTGCAGGAGCTAAAGCAGCTGTCCGAGCAGGTGCAAGCAGCAGACGCTTCTCCCCAGGCTGGCGCATTGCGAACGGGCGGATGCGTGGCTTGAGTTTCCTGAATTTGTGCTTTGATGTTGAGTTGGAAGGTTCAGAGGTTCCGTGGAGATGAACCCTTCCACTGGTGGTTGCTCATATCCGAGTCACTTCGTTCAAGCGGAGGTCGCCCCAGAAGCATCCCTTCACCGTCCCTGCACCTAACTAGATCCGGAACCACAAGGCCAAGATCGTGACTCACTGTTTTGCCAGGAAGATTCAAAAGATTCAAAAGGGGACCCTTCCCACCCTCGCAGGAGAGCAGACGTCGCATCATCACCAGCGAAGCATTCTGATGCGGAGATGGAAGGTCGCGCGAGATGGGATTTGAAGACTTGCGTGATCACTTCCCTTGGCATGAGCGGCTCTGCATAATCGCTGCATTTGGCATGAGCCAAGCGTCACAAAGTGACGCTTGATGTATTTTGTACACTGCGAGAGCTGTTTGAGAAATTGTTTGTGGACTGGTCAGAGGTCAGTGACTTTCTTGACTTACATTCACCTGGAGTTCGCTTTCGGTGGACTCGTGGAGTGTTTGGAATAAGAAACGGAAAGTCAGAAAGTCAGCACCGACCTGGACTCGAACACAAAGCTAAGCCAAGCGCTCTCGCGATGCACTGCACGTTGAATTTTGCAGCTCGAAATCCTTGAGCTTCGGAAATCTCGACCACTGCCTTTGCTGTCCAACGACTTCTATCCGACCACAAACCCGGTACTGTTGTCCAGGATTTGAGACCCCTGTCTCCCGGACAGTTGGGCGATTTGGGATCTCGAGCGAAGACTGGGTCTTCGATCCCCGTCTATGACTCTTCTTTCGAGCTTTCGCGACCATGAAAGCTCGATTCACCTGGAGCTGTCTCGTTTGAAAGCTGGGCCTTCGGAGTGAAACGAGACCCGCTCTAGCCCGCAACAGGAGAGCAGGCGCCGCATCACCAGTTTCTGAACCGCGAGTCGACACGACTCACTGTCCTGAGCAGGGGCAGGGAGTGTATGAAGTTGAGGGATTTCATCCGATGAGCTTGGCCAATGAGATAATGAGGTAAGTGTCACGAAGTGACCCTTACACACAGTGCGAGTGCTTGTCGAGATTTAAAGTCTGTGCAGAGGTCAGAGGTCAGCGACGTTCTTGACTTGCGGTTACCTCGGTTTCTCTTGCAGTGGACTGGGAGAGACAAAAGGGCGGTCTCTGGAATAAGAAAGTCAGAAAGTCAGCATGGACCTGGATTCCAATGCCACAAAGCTACGACAAGCATGCTCGAGAATTCAGTGCCGGTTGGGTTCAACAGCTCGAAACCCTATGTAGCAATCCGGCCTGTCTTATCCAATGGCTCCCTCGAAAAATTGAGATCTCGAGCTTCGACGATGATTAGGTGTTTCCATCACACGTCCATCAATATTCTAGGTTTATCTGCAGCGAAGACGCTGCGCAGCATTGATTGCGCCAGGAAGCAGCGTCAGATTTTCTTTCTACTTCACTTCAGCAGGCTCTCACCAGACTCTGATTCGGGCCTCTGTGTGAAAAAAGGGCTGACCTACGCACTCCCTCTCATGATGTGTTCCTCTCCTCACTGGTCCTGATACCGCGGTGCAAGAGTCACAGAACGCTACGTCCATTCCGTTCACTTGCACGCGCGAGGAGATACGCCGTGGGTCGGTGGGTGCGGCTTCCAGCTGAGCACTGAAAGCCTTCCGGATTAGTGGAAGAGTGCCGCTTTTGCCTTAGAGCTCGCACTGCATGCTGACTTTCCGTACCTCGAACGATAATCTTGATGTTTGGTTTCCCATGCACTTCCAAACCGAAGGGTCCGCCTTTCTCTGACCGCAAATTCTGACAGGACGGACAACAAAGCTGACCCGCCAAGCACCATACTCCACCTTTGCCCGAAAAGGCCATCGTGCCAACAATCTCTTACGGAACAGCTGCTTTTTCGTGAGATGTCCCTGGCAGGCCCCTCGCCCTGCCGCTCACCGTTGTACTTGACTGCATACTTGGGCATTTTTTCGACCGGAGTGGAGAGGCTCAGATCCAGGCTTTCAAATCTCAAGGCCCTGTCACTGTTGAAGGCTTCGGCCGACGACGTTTTTGCACGCTGGCATCGTTGATCCTGCGGAATCCGGTGGCAGAACAGTTCGCTTCATCTGGAAAGGTGTTGGAAGAAGCGCTGCAGGAGTTTTGGGGACTCGGCGTGATTGCTGGTCCAACACGCCAAAAAAGCAGCTCGCCTGGTGATGGAAGTCGCTGTGCAGATCTTCCTGCGGCGTCTCGTAGGGCACTGAACTGCAAAGCATAGTCTGTGATCCTGAACTTTGAAGAAAGCAGGGCTATGAAAAGTAGCACCTTAGTGAAATGTTTCGAAGTTACCACATTCAGTGGTAGTATATCTCACACTGCAAGCTATATGCGTGAGCTGAATGTCTAGAGCTGTCAGGAAAGATGCAAAGGGGATGGAGCAAGTGCTTTATGGTTTTCAGGCAGAGTTCTTAGCAATTACCAGTACCAAACCCAATATCTAGACAGTTGTCATCGTCGCCCTGTCCTTCAGGTCAAGTGTTCTTGATGCCTTTTTCGGTCTGCTGGTCTACGATCGGGTTTGTAGCTTTTTGTGTCCGACTGTCAACCACATAACCACGCCGTCATTTGCCTGACCGCAGCACTGTTGCTGCAGTCTCGGAGGGACATCAGCAGAGGGCAGTTGTCGCATGGTCTTGTTTCCTGCTCAAGAGCCCGTGCCCACACGTGCCTAGTTCCCAAGCCTCAATCCACTTTACCAGGTTGGCGTCCAATGTAAGACAAGCCAGAAATCCTCACCATAGCCCTGCCTGCGCTCTTTGCTCGTGCCATGGAGCCCGACATGGAGTTATCCGAGCATCCGTGGATGCCAGGCCGGACATGTGAGCTTGAGCTCTTGGAGTTTGCATGTTGAGTCCTTTTCTGCGCACAGTGATGATTGACGCATTGCAGGCGATGACTCCGAGCCCCTGACCAGGGAAAAACGCGGAGAAGGGAAAGGTGGTCCACATGAGCTGCAGGAGCGGGCTGCACCCGGGGTGGGGGGGGGGGGGAATTCACTTGGTCTTCGAGCGTTAGGCTGAGACGTAAGTTTACAGGCTGAGGCTGATTCCGGAATTTCTGAGCGTGCTGCACCAGGATAGAACGTATGGAAGGCTTGGGTCGTAGCCCGGGTTCTAGACCAAAGATGAACATGCACACCTGCAGAGGAACCATCGCAAAATGTTGCGGCACCCTCAATCGCCAGGTCGACACACCTACACCTAAACTCTGCCTTTGTCGCAAACAGTGTCATGAAGAGTAGAACTTCAACTCGATCACCAAGACCTCCTCTGAAGGAGCTGCGCCGCTACCTGGAAGACGCCTTTGCGAAGCAAGCGGCCACGCTGCAGGAGCTGAAGGCCCCGTGGAGCGCGTCATGTTCTGGTTTCGGTCCGTGTACTGGTTAGTCTTATAGTTTCGCTGATCGCTACAGGCTGGAGTTGAGAGAGCCTGGCCGCGCGGGGTTGAAAGCTTCACACAGACTGTCTAGTCCGACGTTGAGCCTGTGCCAGCTCTGGAAGAAGTCAACAGTTGCATGTTTGTTGTCCAGTTCGGGCCATCCAGGAAGTGTCCAGCCCAGACGGATCAAACACAACAGTGAGTTCAGTCCTTGCCGGAATCGTGCTCGGACCCCCGCCATCAACAAAGCTTGGCGCCTGAGCTTTGGAGGCGGGCGACGCGTCAATTGATCTTTTGACTAGATTCTGGTGGTGTTTGTTGCCAGGTGCAGCTGCGTGGCACTAGCACCGTGCATACCTTCAGCATTCCAGTGTCCCGGCTTCTGCAGTCGGCTTGTTGGAGGTGGGATTCGGTCTTGTGGTTCTCTGTTTGCGCCGAAGCATCCTGACCTTTTCCGGTGACGAGACATGGTGCCGGGCTGGGCGGGGCTCGGGCTGCCGTCCAAGGTGCAGCCAAGATCAGCGTCACAAAGGGAAGATGCAGACACGGTCACGGAGTCCTGGGAAGGAGGGGCCGTCACCAGGCGTCTATGAGATAGGCCTCGACATGCTCCAGCGGAACTCTTCGAAGGTAACCGTCCTGCGGGCAAGCCTCGACCCATCCAGATGCACGTGCGAATTTATCTCTTTATGTGCAATTCCAGACTCATGCGAATGTATGTGTACATTAACAGGAATATGTCAATAATTATCTTCTCATGCATGCAGTCATGGTTTCCATCCAAGCGTCCACCAGTATGTACATGCATTTGTTTCTCTATATGTCGGCAGGCTAGCAGAGAGAGAGGGAGAGAGTGAGAGAGAGAGAGAGAGAACAGACGAACGCGGACACTGGCGTAGTGCTTGTGCGCAGGGGTTCAGGGGACACCCTCTGGCCCTAAACGTCACGCAAGCAAGCAAGCAAGAGAGAGGTCCAGGAGTAGCTGGGTGTGTGTCTGACAGAGGTTACTTCCTCTGAAGTCCTCTTAGTGTTCCGAGCACAAGCTCGTGTTGCATCGTCGTCGACAAACCCCGAATGCAGGCTACTGTTGAGGGTTCTTCCTGTCATCGTCTTGTTCTCTACGTGCCTGTCAGGCTTTGTTTCAATGACTTCCTCCAGTGTCCGCTCTGGCTCGCTCTCGCTCTCGCTCTCGCTCTCGCTCTCGCTCTCGCTCTCTCTCTCTCTCTCTCTCTCTCTCTCCTTCTTTCGCGCATGCGGCCTTAGCCGCCGCGCAACCGCTTGATACCGTGGGCTGCGGCATTACAGTAATCTCTTAAGCAAGTTCGTTTCACAACGGTATGTTCCATTCTGATGGTTCGCTGATGATCAAGCGCGATGAAACACACCCTCGCCCGTGCTGCGGGTCGGGAGCCCTGGGGCTCTGTCGGTGAGGTTGAGGGGTGTTGCGGGTATCGGAGTGCAGATTTTGGGGTTCTGCCCTGTCGCGCAGAACTGCGATCACAGGTCGTTCAGGCATCGGAACATCACAAGACCAAGAATGCTGTCTTTAGACCGTGGAGCCATGCGGATTTTCACATCGTTTGTAGTTGAATTCTTCATCTGCCCGGAAGGCCTCAGCAGCGCGTGGTGTATATACACAGAGAGACAGAGACGGCGAGAGAGAGAGAGAGAGAGAGAGCGCACACGCCCACACGCACACCACAGCAGCAAGACTTTCCATATCCGAACTCCGAGACTCCGAAACGCTAGAGCAGGGAAGCGCCGATTTTCTTCCTGAGGCGAGCCCAGGCGCTAGCAGCTTTAACGACAGGGCTCCGAGTCGCCCGGCCAGTCCTTTGTAGACCAGCACGGCTTGACCACGAAGGGCTGTGCTTGGTTTGTGCTGCGAGTGCTTGGATGGAGTTTTACGGAAAGTTGTGTCTGAGGGCAGCCGGTTGATTGTAAGTCCGAGGGCGTCCGTGTTGCCAAGACCGTCGACTGGGCCTGGAACAGTTGGCCCTTTCACTGCCCTCGAGCTTTGCGTCAGTCTGCTGCTGTAGCACCTCAGGACAAAGCTGATGTTCATCAGATCCCCCAACAACGAGCCACCCCTGAAAACCTGAACCCTGGACCCAGAAACGATGCGGTTCCGCATCTTTGCAGAAGGCCGGCTCTCGGCTGCATCGGGCCGTTCCGGGTCCTCTTTGGCTGTGCCAGCACCTGCGCCGCCGGCGATTGCTCCCAAGCTTCAGAAGCAGGGCCTGTTTTGCTTGGGCCTGGAGTTGAAGGATTGAGGCTTTGCAATTGGTGGCACGTAAAAGACACAAAAGAAGCCCTCGAATAAACCCTTCTTGGAGTCCGTCGGCCGAGACCCAGCATTCCTCCACCTACCCGCGGGAGTCCGCTGGCCCGGTCCCGTCCATGGGCGCCCGGCAGTCCTTCTTCCGTGGAGCTCTGCAGGCGGCTTGGGAGTGGGGAGTGGGGGCCATGGGGGGTGGCGAAGGATGAGGTTTTGGCCGAGGAGTCGAGGTCTTTCAACTCGGACTCAACTCGTACTCAACTCGATATCTCTCGGCTGGCCTCGGTGCTCCTGAGACATCTGCACAGACTACAATGCTGCTCTCGATCGTGGGACACTGTGCATAAGACG
>CAJNDV010022647.1:29070-45657 GCA_905221635.1 Symbiodinium sp. CCMP2456
CGTCTTATGCACAGTGTCCCACGATCTGAGCCAACTAGCCACATTTCAGCTGCCGATCCATGCGGTCGTCTCGCTCTCTTACATCCCAGCAAGGGCAGAGCTCGGCAGTAAGGTTCAAGGCATCGGTGATAACATGCTGTTCAGTTTGATTGTCAAAACAAAGATGTTGCAGCAGTGCAGCACTTCAAGCAGCGATGGGACCGACTGCATTTGACACGCAATCAACCGTAGCCTGTATTGAACTTCGGGATCAAGGGTTCTGTTTCGGAGGCCCATATGAAGAAGGCCAACGTTGCCGGACAGTCTTTGGCCATGCAGAGGAGAGCGAGCTCCGCTGCTCGGAGAACTGGGCTGTGTCTTTCAGCGGGGTGTTGCACTAGCGATATATGGCCTTTGGCTTGTCGTCAATCCTTTGAACGGTCCCGTGTCTCATTGGTCGTTTCGGCAAGGACGACCTCTAATCATGGAAACTCCCACTTGAGCTTTAGCAAAAGGCGCGGCTCTGTACAGGGAGTCATGGACTTGATAGGTCCAGGAGAGCAAGCTCCCGCTAAGCCGCAACAAGGCCGGCTATGACGTGGAAGGTGGCACGGGCATCAAGGGCCTTTCTCAGAGGATTGTCACGCGGCGGCAAGTAGCACATGAGCTCGGTGCAGGTTACAAGGTTACAAGCCTCCAGGCTCCTTGTCCTTGGGGAGAGTTGAAGGCGAAGGGACACCGGAAGACTGGGACTCGGGTTTGATGGGATCCTTCCTGAGTTCCCAAGGTGGGCTGGCCCTACTTCACGCACTTCATAATGCTCCTGCTCCTCACCTGCTTATGTCGTTTCGGGGCATTCGTAAGCGCAGCGGTTGCTGCGATTGCAAAACGTGGCTATGCAGTGACATCCTGTTTCAAGATCGAGCACACGACGCTCGCCCGTGGTACCTGCTTGCTCAGTTCCCTATGAAATTTCGGATTGAGCCTATTTTTTATGAGGAGCAAACCTTAAGTTGAGAAACATTCGTGCATTCAACTCCTTGTGGTCCTGGCAGTCCGAGCGCAAATCTCCCACAATCTGCACAGCAGTTGGCTTTGCTTGGGGCTCTTCAGGTCTTCTGAACGAGAACCGGTAAGGTTTTGGGAGTCTGTGCCATTGAACCCGAGAGATCGTTTCCAGGCCTTCCGGCAGCAGCTCGAAGCTGTCTCATGCATCAAGGGCCAGAGGGTCGAGCCGTGCTCTCAGGATTCTCGCCAACGTGATCCTCCTTGGGATCGAGGTGGATGTGTCCTCCAGTCTCGGAGTCAATGCAGCCGGGCGCGAAAGTCCGGCTTCCGAGCGAGTTCAATTCACATAGAATCTTCTTACACTTGTATGTCTTTGTCCGTCGGTTCCCAGCGGCAGCTCCGTAGGAACTGACGGCCGACGCACAAGACTTTCGATGAGCCCCAAAGCTCGAGGATGTCCCTCAGTCGTTCGGGATCATTAACCTGGTCATCGTCGGCGTCTTCGTTGTGGAGGCATGGCTTACCATGGCTTTCTGGATGGACGTTGTGCAACTTTCAGAGTACCTTAAGAGGCTTCGGTTTGGTCACAGTCGCGCTTTCTAGCGTTTGCTTTGTCCTTTGGACATCGGCCAGGTGACACTGAAGCTGCTGGCAATGGGGTGCTTCACTGCATACAGCTCTTCAAACTCTCGTCTCGCAGAGAGACTCCCGGAGTTGTGGACATCCCAAGCCCCGAAAAGGAACTCCCGTAGCCTCCCAGGTGCAGCACTTATTGGCTGGGCCCAGACAGTGCCTGGCACCACGGGCAAGTCTTATCAGGGTATCCGACTTTACAGTCCCTCATGCTCTGATGCTTTGCACCAGGAATATCTTCGACTTCTGCATCGTGGCGGTGTCTGCGACTGGGGATGAAAGCTTGGGCATTGGGGATCATTGGGGGACCAGGGTCGGCCTAACCAGCTGATGTTCATGGGCTTCAAAGTCAAGTAACAGCTCAAGCCGCCAGGCGAGCTTGGGTGCTCATACTGGAGGTGTGTAAAGTCTCCACAACCGTGCGAGCTCGGGATGGGAAGCACAGTGTCGAGGGCTGCTATCAACCGCAAGTGTGCTCAAGCATCGACGCCCTTTCGATAAAGTTACGAGCTCTGGGTGTGGATGCCTGGGGCAGCTGGATGGTTGGAAACTTTACACTTCGGCGCTGGCATTTCTGGAAGTCGGGCTTGCGGCATCCTAAACCGACAACAGCTGTCTAAACAGAGGCTTCGAGCACTCATGCCGCGCACAGCCTGAATTCAAGCGTCGCAGCAATCCTAGCGGCACAGGGTTGCTGGTATGAGCCTGGCTGCTCAACCGTCGTTCAGGTTAGCGAGAGCTTGATCAACTTCTGGGCGGAAGCTGTCTCGGATGACCCAGGCGAAATGGACGGATCGAAGCTTGGCAATAAGAACGCATCGGCCAAGCAACTGTAGTTGGCTCTATTCCGTCGAGTTTGTTTCCAGCGCCTATCGAGCGGTCTCTCCTCTTTCTCGAGTTCTCCAGTCGCTTTGGTGTGTGGTGTGCCCCTCTTTCTCACAGTATCTACTGCCTTTTGCGCTGTCTCCTCTTTTGTTCCTTTTTGACAGGTTCGCTAGTCCGCTAGTCCTTTGCTGACATGGGACTCTTTCTCAATTTCGCTAGTCGGGATTCGTGTATGAAGGAGTGCTCAGCAGCTCTTCGCCTCCCTTCTGCGCCTGGCCCGGGCCCTTCGGGGCATCCGTGTTGTGCGCCTCTTTCGTGCCTCGGCAAACCGGCCAGCACTGTGGCATCATGACTCTTCGTGCTCCTGCCGCTGCGGCTTCGACTGGTACCTCCAAGGCTAGTCACGATCTTCACCCACCATAGGAAGCTACGTCTTGGGCCATCATTGTTAACATACACACATCCTCCTGCTGCCGCTGCCGCCTACTGCGACGACTACCACCAGCACCACGACGACTACTACTACTGCTACTACTACTGCTATTGTTACTGCTACTACTGCTGCTGCTGCTGCTACTACTTCTACTACTGCTACTACGACGGCCTACTACTACTACTACTACTACTACTGCTACTGCTACTGCTACTGCTACCGCTGCTACTACTACTACTACTACTACTACTACTACTACTACTACTACTTCTACTACTACTACTACTACTACTACTACTACTCCTGCTGCTGCTACTACTGCTGCTACTGCTGGTGCTTCTGCTAATACTACAACTATTTCTAGGCTCACCAACTGTGACAGTGGAGCAAAAATTGCAGAGGCTCAGGCTCCCTAAGGCAGCGGCTGAAGTTTGGTTTCTCCTCACGTCATGCTACACTTGTTGTTGCGTTGACCTGCCATCGTGTCCTATGAAACTGATGCGGATAAACAGCAGCGACTGTCAGAACCTCTTCCTCGTTTGACAACAAGGAAAAGGTGGCTTCGGTTGTCGTTTGAGTTTTGCATTGTTGCACAAGGTTTACGTTTCTTGCACGATTGTGCAAGGAAGCACCGGCACCACAACGAGAGTTTGTGTTGTAGATGCAGATGACCATAGCAGCTTTCTTGGTACTGACAGCATCCCTGCGCAAAGGATGGCAACCACGATATGTGCCGTCGCATCCCACAACGGTGATGATGGTGATGATGATGATGGTGACTACTGTTATTGCTATCATGATGATGACGATGATGATGCTGATGATGATGATGATGATGATGATGATGATGGCTTTTGTTATTGCTATCGCGACTTTTATGATCATTATCCTTACAATTATCTTTAATATTATTTTTGTTATTATTCTTACTACTATTGTTAGCAGCAGTAGTAGTAGTAGTAGTAGCAGCAATAGCAGCATGATGGCGATACGATGTCAAACTACCGAGGTTGGGATCAGGTGTGACACTTGAGGCACTCTAGCACCGACACATGAAAATGCCTGCACCCACGGAAACTCATTGCATCAAGCATCTCCTCATCCGCCAGAAGAACTACTCTCAGAACTTGCCTCTGCAGTGCTTTCGGGTTCTCGCATGTGGTACGATTCTCCTTCATCTGAGCTGCATGTTCAT
This sequence comes from Symbiodinium sp. CCMP2456, assembly GCA_905221635.1. Lineage (NCBI taxonomy): Eukaryota > Dinophyceae > Suessiales > Symbiodiniaceae > Symbiodinium > Symbiodinium sp. CCMP2456. Next base: position 33,144 of record CAJNDV010022647.1, read on the forward strand.
TCTTGCGTGAGGTTACGTCAGTGCTCTTCGCACGCTTTTTGGCCCGCAAAGAGCCCAAAGCAGGTCGGCCCCAAGCATCCAAGACTTTGTATCAGGTTCACAGCATATGCAAATGTCAGTGTCATATGCAAATGTCAGTGTCACGAATACCTTCGCCAGAGGAGCTTGTAACAGCTTGTACTTCACTTTGCCACCACTGGTCCTATTTGTGCCACCAGCAACGACGGCTTGGTAGACCGGGCTGCATCGACTGATGCCTTGTCCCTACATCAGCCCTCAGGCCATCGCATGAACCGTGGGGTCAGGGCTTTCCACAAGCCTTGAGGGTAAACACTGACAAACACAACAATCGAATCTCACGGAATCTGAAGCTTGTCCGAGGCTTGTCCTCTCCATTGTTGGTACAACTGCCTCACTGTTTTGGACGCTGGTGATGCTCATGACGCTGGTCTAGAATTTGCCTCATGGACGTTGCGTTGTGCTTTCCGTTGAGATTTCGCTTCGCCGAAACACAGCCATCATCGTGGCTGCGACTGCTTTCGAGTGGGTTTCACTTTGGCACAAGACTAGACGTTACCCTGCTCTGGATATCGAACATCTGGGTGTAAAAGCAGCCCCGCAACTTGATCTCGAAGCAGGTGCAGCCGACAGGCTCGCATCTGCTTAAGTTCTGCGGCAAACAGCTTTACATTGACACGTGGTTCTCCTTCTCGGGTTGTTGGGACTTCTAGGAGCGTTGAGGGCCCGTTGCGCAGAGCCTGGAGTCAGTATGCCACACCTGAAAATCCCCCACGCCATCCCTGAGCTTGGACACGCCTGGAGCCTTGCAGGATCCTCTTCTACGGCTTCGGCATAGCGCTGACGCAGCTGGTGGTCGACCATTGCTTCCTGGCACACATGACATACACGACCGCATTGTCTAGGCCCGTCCTGTGTAGCTCGAGGCAGCAGATCTCCAAACTTCGAATTTCGATGCTGTTCACGGTCCCGGGCCATCATCTTTCACTGGTCTGGCTTGCGCCGCGATCCTGAACCCTCTCTCTCTTTGTGTTTCTTCCTATCTGTTCCTCTCTTTCCTCACTGTGTATGTGCTTGCATCTCTCCATCCGTTTGTTCCCACCAAGCTACCTGCAGCTCTTCGTGTTTCTCAATCTGATTGTCTTAAGTGCTCTTCTTGCTTTGTCTGCAGACCTGTGGTCTTTGTTGCTTACTTGCTGCTCAGTTCTCCATGTAAGCTTACGCAAGTTCTCTGGAAATCCAGAGGCCTCTTAGACTTTCAGAGACAACACTCTCTCATGGTGCAGCGTTGCCTCACAGCATAGGTAGACTGCAGACCGTCGCAGCTGACGAGGACGCCTCCGGATCATGGAGTGCAGTGTTCTGCAGTTGGGCTGAGGGCTACTGTTTGAGACATCCAGAGGCTTCGCTTTTTGCTCTGATGCCAAAGACCCAAATCCTCAAGCCGCTGCCACCTGCGTTCCAACGCCTGCCATCCCCATGTCCCCCTCGATCTGTGCTCGGTGGCTGGCTAGGCCGAAATGCTTTGCTCCTTCTTCCGCGGCTGCCTCTCTGCCTGCCAGGACCCCAACGCCATCCCACGGTGTCCCGATGACCTCGGCATGTTCCTCGCAGGAGAAAGCTTCCCAGACTGCCCCCAAAGCTTGGATCCCCGAGCCAACCTATCTTTTGAAACAAAGTCCGAAGCCTTGCATGCGGTTTTGCTGTCGAAACCTCCTTGAGTTGAGGTGTGTACTGTTGTGCTTTGCTGGCTGTCTCCTAAACATTCCCTTTTTAAGGGAGCTGAGGGTTCGCACCAATCTAAAAAGCTGTGCGAAGGATCGCATTATCCGGTTCGACTCATCCCTTGGTCTTTGTCTCTGCGATGCCTTGACTGGAGGTACTGGGAGTCTGTACCGGAGAGCATGTTGACGCTGCTCGGCCAGAACCACTACACCACAACTCGTTGATTCCAGCATCTCAAGATACAGACTTGCTGTCCGCCCGGCAAAGCAATCTGCTTCCTGTGCGTGTCAAAAGAAGGAACTCGAAAGGTAAGCTAGATTGTCCATTCTTCGGACCGTTTTCAGGAAGCAGAACGTGCCTTCTGAACGGGCTCCCATGACTTGTTGGGACATAGCTGGCTTTCCCAGGACTTGTTTTGTTTTGGGTTTGCGTAGTCTGTGTAAATATACATTTAGCTGGAACCACGGCAATGATCCATATCGTACTTGTGGCAGGCTTTTCATGGCTATCTCCGGCGGCCTCAGTTGGGACGACGCCATGCGGCCCATACGTAAGGCAAGTTGCAGCATGCCCGTGATATTTCACGGTACGTGTAGCATGCAAGCCCTTATCCCCCAGTGGAGGTAGGTGCACTAGGTGCACTTGCCTTTGGCTTCGGAAAGGGGACAAACTAGGAGGACGGCCCCAAGAGGGCGTTCCCTTCGAAGCTCACTGTTTCCGTGCACTGCGCAGGTCTCAAGCTTGGCTTTCGCTTTGGATCCTCGGCTTCACTGGCGGTGATTGGGGGATTTGGGGTCTTAACTGGACTTAGAACTAGGTGTTCGTTTTGGATGCATCTTCTGCATCTTGGACGGCGAGGTGTTCAGCAGGACGTGTTTTTCACTGTCCGTCCTTCAAGCGTCAATGGAATGTTGGATTCGTGGATGCCGACATCTTGGGATCCGACAGCGGTCCAGCCAAGCAGGTGAGAGAGTCGTGGTGGCGTTCGCAAGCGTTGCAGGCCGCCAACAGAGAGTGCTCTGCAGTTTGGTGACGCTGAAGCATCGGCGACCTCATGTGAAGATGTTGTAAGCCGGCCAGAGCTTCCTTGGCACGCAGCCGACTTGGCATCTCTGGAGGTGGAACACATAAAGACGAAAACAAACACACATTGCAGGTCCTAGGTTCAAGAAGCTCCGACATGATCCTGCCCTCACGACCACATGCGAGCAGCTCGAGACTCGAGACATCCTTGGGAGACCCACGTCCAAACTTCCGCCTTGGAAAACGACACGTGAGAAAGGTTCGAAGCATCAAGTTCATGCGAGCGAGTTGTTGAGAAGTTTGCCGACAGCGCTCACACGAAGCAGTGTGACAACAGACACCCTCGTCCAAACAGCAAAGGCTAGTTTCGATGGCCTGTGATGTGTCTGCCTGCAAGTACTTCGAAGCAACTTCCAAAAAAGCTCTCGAAGATAACCTGGGGAAGGATCCTCCTCTATTGGCTTGCTTAAATTAAAGAGGAGATCATGGGATATGCCAACCTCATGGTGTTCAGTTATGTGATTGTTTGAGTTCCTCTTTGCATGTAGTAGGATGAGGGAGTGCAAGCAAGGAGGAATGCCGGCATGCCATCGTTGTTTCTCGATTCCAAGGTCATTTTGTACATCGTAATCGCAGTGTTCGCAGTTTTGAACGTCGTCACTGGCGTCTTCTGAAGCTCGGTCCAGACACTATCGGCAATCAAGAGCAGGTTGTAACCCAAACATGAAGGGCGCACACTTTTAAGGAGGTTGCCAGAGAGCCTTTCATGTGCTAATTAAACGCTTGCTTCGCTCGTTTCTTTCGAGCTCTGCCCGTGCTTTACCCGACCTCATGGCTGTAGTTTGTGGCGAGAATTAAGTTTTGATTTTCTATTGTGCGGGAATGTATTGCTTGAACAACTTCAGCCGCATGGTAGCTTGTTTCCACCCAATGCCCAGCGGAACCCTGGCATCACAACATGAGTGACTTCTGTGCCGGCAATTAGGCCTGCACGTGACGATTGCCCCTTGAGATTGAGCATCGCATCCGTAAAGGCTTTCAACTTGCCACGACCCTTAAGACAGAGCTATGAACTGGGACCTACCTTGCACTGCAAGGTAACACGGCGATCGAAAGCGCTAGTGCAGACAAGGAGGCCTCAGTTTCCTTGCTTTGGGCGGGCTGTCTTCTGAAAATCGCGCGCGAGTGTAAGGAGTCTGAGAAAAACTTACACATTCTTGGTATGGCAAGGGAGAGACTTGCAATTCTGGGTGGCTCAATAGTACGTGCATCTGGTCAACTCCGATTCGGAAACTGCCTCAGAGTTTCGGGGTTTGGCAATATTGGTCCATTCACTGCCTTCCGAGAGCTGCACCGGGATGATCCCCACTGCGCAAAGATAAGGCCATGTGCCAGGGTCCAAACTGCAAGGATTCAAGGAGTTCACATGCGGCCACTGTATTGGTGTCCTTTACAACCCCACATCATGCCGTCCTCATCTACAAGTGTAACATGCCGGAAGAGTCATTGGCACGTTCAGCTTTTGTGATCTGCCCAAATCCAGCCCCATCTTACTGCAGCTCAAAACCAGGTCGCGACCATCAAGCAAGCACGAAAGCGTGCAGCACAAATCGACCAGCTCAAGGCGATGTCGCAACACAGAGATGTTTGCGCTACTGAACAGGTTTCTGGTGTTGTTTCATGGCGATACTTGGGATCTACAAAGAGAGTTATTAATTGGCGGGCCCTGACGCCCTTTTTTGAGTTCTTTGTTGAGCCCAAAGTTCCATCTAGAGTGCCGAATAGCCATTGGGGATCGTTTGTATATAACCTTCCGTATGAGGCTCTCTGCCTCTCTCTCGCTCATTCTCGCTCTCTCTCTCTCTCTCTCTCTTCTCTCTTACTCTGCCGCTCCTCCGTCTGCCGCGCTATTGGTCGCGTCGATTTGTCGGCTCATAGCATGTACGAAGATGGAGGCCTGAGACAAAGGCAACCCAGCAACTCTCTTGGTAACCCAGACAAAGCTTAAAACGGTAAACGAGAGCTTTACCAAGGCCCGAAAGACTTCTTACATCCCAGTGAAAGCTTTTGACTTTTGAAGTCTCAACCCTCAGCCATCTTCAGCCCTCAGTGCAACCCCCCAAAAGGACATTTTCAAAGAGCTCGACCATTCGGGCTCCAACAACATCAGCCTCCAGGCGCTCTGGGGCTGTTGGCTCGACCAATCCGGGGTAATGCCGCATTAAAGTTTTTCAGGTTTTAGACGAGCGGCTCAAGGCTTCCACGAACTCTGAACCTGGGATGCTACCCAAGCGACAGGACATGGAGGAAGCCATTGACACGAAGAAGTTGTCGCACTTCTTGGACACTCGGCAGGTTTTCGATTCCGAAACGGCCGGACATGTCCAAGCACTCCTCCACATCGAAGCTTGTTCAAGAACAATCACGCCCACAAGGATTCCATTGGAATCTCAACCGATGATGTCTGGACTTTCTTCATGCTGCTGGACCGCGATGAAAACGGCCTCTCAGCCGCAACCAAATGGCACTTCCTAAAGCCCCCGCCGTGACAAGAGCATCATGATGAGTACACGTAGAGCGGAACCATTCAACTCGTATCTGCAGTGAACCCAAGGCCTGATCGATATCGAGGACGCCTGGGGCGCTGAAGTCAGATCGGCTTGGGCTTGTCTGGAACGCATGGGGCAAAACGGCCCAAGAGGTGCAATTCAGCAGGTGAATCGCTACTGAGAAGCAGTTCCCGTACAGTACGCTTTCAGGCCATTTCCTAATCCCCTTCGGCCTTCGGCATCGCGTCAAACCAGAGCCGGACACATCTCTCTCGCATGTGCCCTTCCGCTTCAGAGCGGCACGGCTGCTTCGGAGATCTTCGGAGTGCATATCAAACTTCCTCCCAGCACGATGTTAATTACACCTGTTACGTCTCATTCTCGACACAGATGAGACACCTGAAAAAAGAGCAACGTGGCGGTGGCATCAGGAGTTTGTCTCTGGCTGCATGCAGCTAAACGGCCCCGCAAAGAGCCGCTTGATTGCAACCCGACACAGGCTGAGGCCTTCCTGACTCATGGCAGTTCTCGCAGAGAACTTTTAGTTGGCCCGGGTACGCCACAGAGGCGGGACTTCACGGACAGATTGCAAGCTCAGGCTTGCAGCTGGCAAAGATGAGCTACGAGAACAAGTTGACGAGACAAGCGCTCAAGAAGCTCAGCGGGGACGGGCCGGGCAGGGCATAGGCAGAGGGTGTTTGCCACGCAACTACACGTAGGCCTGGAGTTCTAGAACCTACATGTTTGGGATTGATGTAGGTGTTAACAAGGAGTTGTTTGGGATAGGGCCGAGGTTTCTGGGCTTTTTGAGAAGTTCCCGCAGGAGTTCCGCTTCCTGTCTGAGCGCATCAACCGTCTCGCACCCCGGGAGCAACTTCTCGAGATCTGATCGCTGAGTCGCAGAGACCATGAAAGCTTCAAGGAAACCGGAGGCCGTCCCACAGGTCGTTAGGATAAGTCAGGTCTCCCGAAGCTCATTGTCAAGGCAGCATCTGTGCAGTTTTCCCCGGGAGCCCTGAGGGCTCGCCGTCAGGATCTGCTTTCCCAAAGGGGATCCAGCAGATGTTAGCAACGTTAAAATTTAAGGTTAAAGCTGTTCCCTTCCGGCCCCACAACCTGAGCCCCGAAGTCCATGGACCTCGCCCGTACAGATCTCGCAGCTGCAAAGGAGGGGGTCCGGAGCGCCGAAGTGGCTTTCGAAGCGAGGGTTCCCTGTTCCTGGCCCTCCATGGACCTGGTGGATTCAGCAGCCTCCTGCACGGAAGACGACTCGTCATTTCAACGGGGGGCCCGAACGAGCTTCACGGGGCCAAAGTTTATGGTCAATTCCGAAACGATGGGAAGTAAGGCGGCTGGCACACAACCTGTGCTCCGTCCCTGGATTCTGAGCCAAGTAACGGTGCAGCGTAAGCAGAAGCACTTGCCACCAACGAGGCTTCGTTCTTCATCTTTTGCTCATAGGTCTCGGTAACCATGACCTGAGCCGGGTCCTCTAGCATGGAAGAAGTCTTATTAAATAATATTGAGCTCCAAAACTGTCAGACGACTTTTACAAGTGGATGTGTCAGCCACGGCCTTGAGTAGTTTTTCCCGTCTGCAGAGCCGCGCTTGCCGGCAGGGAACGGCGCCCAGAAAGACACGTTTTTCACACACGGACCTTCAAGGTCCAGACACTGCGAAACCATGGAGTATGACGGAGTATGGGCGTCGGTTTCACGGTTTGGGATTCAACACGCACACCCGAGCCAAAGTTCTTGCAAAGGCTGCGCGGCCTTGCGAAGGATGGATCCTCTTGGCTCACAACATAGCTCCAGAACCCCAGAATTCCAACAAAGTTTGGTATGTCCCTCACCCCACAGCCGTGCAGGAGTCACGTGAAGCAAGGGGATCCTCACCGTGTAAGCTAATGTTTCAGGGGATCTTCTTGGGTAACTCGAGACAAAGCCTCGTATTTCCATTCTTTGCCGTTTCGTGGAGAAGATTGTGATTAGGACCGCTGCAGAAGAAACCCCGCATGATTAGTCGAGGCTTTGCTTCAAGGGGCCTGGAGAAGATGGTCCACCGGCCATTTCGCTGGAAACCTGCGAATGGGCCTGCAGCTCGCCCCAGCGGTAACTTCGGGCTGCGGACAAAGGGCCGTATGTGGCCGTCAAAAAGCGGGCACCGAATCAAGCAGTGTCAGTGAAAGCATGATGTGGCTGACGGCGTTCCATGCTGATATTTTCCGCACATTGCCTCTGGGATTGGACGGGTGTGTCAAGGGTTCTTTGTTGATGGGGCTAGTGGGTGAGTTAGATCCCGAAGGCTGAATTCTAGCGATGAGCCCAGCAGTCCTGGAGAATCGCTCCCATGATTGACTCTAGAAGGAAGCTGCTCCTCAACGGGCTGTTTGGGCAGCTACTCGGCTAGTTGCAACTAAGCAAGATCATGCTGAGAGGGCATCGGCATAGATTCTGATTCTCATGAACGTCTGTGACTTCTGCAGAGACTGGCTTCTCTACGTGCTGAGCAGCACGGGGGAGCCCCGTCTCGCCTTCTTGACTATTCAAGCTTCTTCATATTCACACTGCAGATGCGACCCTAAACCCTAAGAAGCATCCCCCTTCCAAAGCTGCGTAAGCCTTCAGCTCGGCCTTCAGAGGGCAAGATGAATTTTCTGAAGAGGCTGGCGAGAGTTCATGTGGGGATATCCCAGCCGCCATGTAAGACCTTTGTACTTCCCCGACTCGTTGCCCAGCGCCGGAAGACTCCGCGAGCCATGGCCAAGAGAAGTGATTCTGGAGCCAGCTGTCAGAGCAGGCGCATTGTCATGCCGGACTTTCGGAGTCGGAGTGCCACCTGGATTGTAGGGAGAGCTAGTTGAGACGTCAATGGGACACGCTTTTGTCACAGCTGCTGTTGTGAATTCGTGCTTGAACGCTGAAGCTGTGCCGTCGCTACCTGCCCCCCACCGCCTGTGGTCATGACTGTGTGAAGGGGAGCCTCATGGAAGTGGTTGGAGCCACGGAAGTCCTTGGCCCTGTGAATGCTGCATCCTCAAGACATTAGTGTACGGTAGAATCGCAGCGGAGCACCTTCCGGCTTTGAACAATCTATTGAACCGGAATGCATGGCTGTCGGCAAGTGTCAATTCAGGCTCAATCCCTGAGAGCCGAAATCTCTACAACGAGCTTTTGAACGAAGATTGGCTTTCATACGTCTGCAATACATGCATGATGCGCGGTATGCCCGCGCGAAGGTGTTGCGGTGTTGCGGGTCGAAGGTACAGCCCGTGTTCCTCGCTTAGAGAATCCATGCTCCTCCGCTTGTCAGGAAACTCGGATGAGCAAGGCCGCGCAGCGCTTTTTGGGAAGGGTTCGCGGTTTACTCGAGGTTCTGCCCTTACCGATCAAACCATCGTCTTGAAAAACAAGAAGAGAAACTCCCGACCGGCAAGAAAGAGAGCATTCCCATCTCACCGTGAGCACAGCGAGTTTTCGTTTCAGGGACTTTGCAATTGAAGCGACGATGTTCCGCTTGCGAGTTGATAAAGACATTTCGAGACTATCAGAGATCTCCTGAACGAGGGCTCTCCCCGAGCCAGGAAGCTGCACAGAGGAATGACCCTCTTTCCAGAGGCTCCCACGAAGCCTAGACACCATGTCATTCATAAAGCCTTTCAGCCGCCCCCCCACCGCCCGCACACGCCTCTCTGCCTTGCTTCAGGTTGAGGGGCCCTGGAAACCACCCCAGGAGGCTCGCGATACTTCCCTGGGCCACGAAAGTGGTCAGCGCGACCTTACCAGGGGTTGCACCGCACGTGGGATTAACAACAGCTTCATGAACAAGCGACAACTTCGTGTGTGGTTATGCTCGGCGCATCGTTCAATTAAACTGAGCAGTACGCATCATGGCTGCTTCTACTTGTAGCATCGTGGTCACAAGCTGTGTGTGCAAATAATCGGTACGTGTGTGCGCATGTATGGTTGTAGGATGTACACAGGCCTGCCTATCTGTCTGCCTGTCTGTCTGCATGCATGGATGTACACATCGTATGTATGTCTGTCTGTATGTACGTATGTCTGTCTTCACGCATGTAACTACACACATAAGCATGTGTGCGTGTGTGCACACGTGCTTATGCAGGTGGGTATGTTGGTATGTTTGCATGCATGCATACATACATACACACCTGCATACCTACCTACGCACCTACATCCACATATATACATATGTGTATGCATGTATGTGTATAATCATATGTATACATATATATATATATACATACATTAATATATATTTATATATATATATATGTATATATATATATAGGTTATGTAATTATACATACATAAAACACACACAGACACACACACACACACACACCATATATACACACATCTCTGACTGTGTCTGTGTGTCCGTGTCTGCGTTCGTGCCCTTGTTTGCTTGAATGTCTGCATACGTATTCCTGTCTTCGCTGAAAGATACCTGAGTAGACTGACTCAATTCTAGATGGATGGGCAAAGTATCGTGGCGCAGCTGTTGGGTCTTTGTACACCGTAAATTTCTGTGCGTGCAGTAATGAAGAGACACGGGGAAAGATGTAGATGCCTACATATACAGACATCTCTACGCAGTACAGACGCAGAGAGAGAGATCAAACCCCTACACCCTAGCCCTGGCGAAAGAAAGAAAGAGACCGGGACAATGTCTTTTTCCGGGCTCCGACTGTTGTTGCCATGCGCGCGGTGGGGAGGCAACTCCCCACCACAGCCCCTGGGGAAAGAAAGGGAGCGGGAGCTTTGTCGAACAATAGCAGGGGAAAAGTACCTGCGGTCACTTTTTACTTCAGGCCTTTCGGGGGAACGTGTTCACGTTTCTCTGCTCCTAAGACGGCTGTTGCTTATGTTGCGATGTTGAACGGAGAGGCCTCGGTGTAGGTTCTAGGTAGGGGGAACAGACCCCACCGAACAGTCTATGATAGTCTATGCACTAGGCTTTGAAGACGGGGAAGTTCGCGTCCATTCCTCAGTCGTCCTTTTCCTTAGACCTTGCATTGGTGTCTTTTATCATATTGTTTTTCCTGGCCCAAAGACCGAGCATCCGTGTCATTACCGACCCCCCCACAAGGCCCCCAAACAGGGCGCGGCATTCGGCGCGGGGTGCCTGACAAGCACCCTGAACCCAGGAGAATAGAATAGAATAGAGAGCGGGTCAAACCCCTACACCATAGCCCTGGCGAAAGAAGGAACAAGAGAGCGGGAAGACACCTCGCAAACGCTACAATGTGGTGTGCGTGTGCTTCCCTTGTTTTTGTTGGCCGCAGCAATCGATGCGTCTGAGCCGAAGGCCCGCCCCAAGCCGACCGAACAACACAGCCGGCAGCGGGGAGAGCAATCGGCGATGACAGGGGGCCAAAATCACATGTCGACACTACTTATTCTGCCGCTTTGGCCAATACATCATTCCAAAGCTCTCACGCCCTCACCTTTGGTCCGCAAGAAGAAGATGGAGAGAGGGAGGGAGGGAGGGAGGGAGGGAGGGAGGGAGGGAGACCAAAAGGCAGAGAGGCAGGGAGAGACAGAGAACCGCAAAGGCCAGTCATAGATAGAGAGAGATGTTACATGTGTATATATATATATACACACAATCATAAATGCCGATAAGTATGTACAGATGTTCGGGACACCTCATTGAAATTTTCCCGTGGTTTCAGGGCCCGCCGAGTCATTGGTCCGGTCCGCCGTCGCGGGAGGAGCTCGGGGTGGAGGAACTGAGAATTCAAAGGGGGTATAGCAGACTTCGTGGCCTCTTCAACAGGTACTGCAAGTTGCATCACTGTAGTTAACAACATCATGCGGTGCAATCTCTGAAAGAATGAGGTGGTCATGGCCCCACTGCTCTTGTGTTGTGTGAGGTGACTTGCATTTTTGGGGATCCAGAATCCGGGCAGAAGTAGCTATGTGTCCGGATTCGCTTGTCCTTCGAAGTTATGTAGCTGCGAGGGAGTTCCATGGCAGCCACCGCAGCCTCTCGGCCGAAACTGCAAGATGGCTCGCACGTCGCATGAAGGCATCGATAGCTTGAGTTCGGCTTCTCGACACGTGAGCCAAAGCTTCCCGAGTGGACCCCACCCAAATCCTTACAGAATCTGCTTAGGCCCTCAAGATCTCCGAATCCCAAAGCCAGCGGCTAAGGGTTGCGCCGGCAAACGGCGTTCCTCGCTCACAGGCCATGGAAACATAGGGTTGCGAATATGGACCTGGTCTGGTGCTCGTTCATCGGGATGGAAAGGATTTCAGAGGAGGCTCCAGCTTTCACTTTCGCATCGCACAGGTCTCTTGAACTGCGGCCACAACCTGCACCCCTGAGCCGATTCCTACAGTCAAGCCACCCTCAAGCCTACACGCTGAAAGCCGCCCGAACCTCAGATTCGAGCCACGCACTCGTTTTACGACGAGAGTTGGGATGCGCTGTCGAAAGTTTCTCCGAAAGAGAAGCAGCTACATGCAGAAACTAGCCTGGGTTTTTGAGCCTTGACCCCAAAGCCTTTCCGGAAATAAAGAGCCTGAATGAAGTCACTTGCAGGGCAGGCCCTCGAGGATCTGGAATCGACGCGTTGGGTGTGGCTAAACATGGGGCCACTCAAATCCGCCCAGGCCTTTCAGCCTAAACCCAACCCCTTTGGCAGCAGGCGAGCCGGTCTCGATCACGATCGCCAGGGCGTCGCCGCAAGCGGCGTCGAGGCAGCCGCTGGCAACCACCATGCGGACAGGGCGTTGAGATATGAGAGCTTCCGTTCCGCTTTTTGCAAGGGCCCTCCGATCAAGTGGGCTTATTCGTGCCGGCAGTACCATCTGCGTTGACGCTCATGCACCCGAAGCCTGAAGGAGTTTGGGTTAGGTTCCAACGATTGGCACATCGCAGTGCACAGCAGGCGACATGTACACATGAATGATGTGATGTGATACAATGTGAATAGAAATAGAAACGTAGTGAATGTAGTACATACGTACGCGCATGCATACACACACAGAATGCATGCACACATGGATACCTGCCTACCTGCCTACTTACCTACCTGCCTACCTACCTACCTACCTACCTACCTACCTACCTACCTACCTACCTACCCACCTACCCATCCACCTACCTACGATTCATACGTACATATGTTTTACCGCACACACACACACACACACTCTGTGTGTGTGTGT
>CAJNDV010022647.1:52646-62692 GCA_905221635.1 Symbiodinium sp. CCMP2456
TCCTACTCCTACTCCTACTCCTGCTCATCCTCCTCCTCCTCCTCCTGCTGCTGCTGCTTTCACCACCACCCAACAGCTGCCAGCATCATCATGGCATCATCGACGCTACTGTAGCGGTCGCGAGCAATGTACACACAAAAGTCTGCCAAAGGACCCAACGTGGCCATGCAGAGTTGCAGACATTCGCGTGACTCTTTTTGACGTTGGACTGCCAAGTGTGTCGTTCGCCTATACCAGTCGTCCCATAAACTGGTATGTCACGCAGAGCCAGTTCCAAGCTAGCTTCAGGACGAGACAGCTCTGTAAGAGGCATGAGGTGCCTCAGACGTATCAAGCGCCCGCCGCCTCGCAAACTCATGAACTCAATCAAGTCGAAACCAGGCCTTTCCCCATGGCTCCATGTTTCTGACTGCAGACAGTTTCTGAACGGAAAGATCCCTACAACATCCTTACAAACCCGCATTCGGCCTAGCCAGTTTCACAATCGTGCGAACGGAGAGTTTGTTCCTGTCCGTTGCCCTTGTGTTCTCATCTGCCGGTTGCTGGGCACCCTGATCATTGCTGAAAGGTTTTTGCAGATTTTTTGTCCAGTGTCCTTCTCGAAACGAGCTTTGAGCACGGATGCATAGGCAGCACGCGAAACCATACCTGCATGCAACATAACGAATCCGTGACCGGTCAGGCTGGCACGCTGACGACGAGAAGCTGTTTCAAGGTCGGTTTCGCGACTGCAGGACAGCTGTGAAAGCAGATGCTAAATCACGCCGTTGCCATGACTAGACATGTACAGCCCGCTTGGTGAACTCAGCCTGCTTGCGACCGCCACTCGGATTGCTCAAGGATGCGTGAGCGCACAGCAAAAGGAGTGCGATCAAGCCGTTTATGCACCAATGCTTCGGCACTGGTAGCGGAGCTGCGAAAGCTCCAGGAACCTCCCTTTGAGTTCTGCTATGGCAGGAAGCCTTTTGGAGGCAGCCTCTTGGAGGCACTCCGCTTCCGCGCTTCCTCCAAGAGGAAGAGCACAATGGGCTTTCGGCTCGAACCGGACCGACGGAAACATCACCCGCTTCAGCGGGGACCCCACCAGGTTTTCACAGTGGCAGTTTCGTGTGAGAGCGAAACAGCGAAGAGAGAAGGCGATGACCAAGGAGAAGCAAGAGGAACTTGGCCTTTTGGGGCTGCGCCTTCTGGAAGGCCTCACCGGTCCCGCACTGCAAATCGCTCAGCTGCTGTCTCTAGACGAGTTGGAGAAGGAAGGCGGAGCCGACTACCTCGTGGAGAAGTTGGCCACCGAGCTCCACCCCAGAAGCCGGCAGCAGGCCAGAGAACTTTATGAAGCAGGAGCCCATCAAGGAGGCATGTTGGCCAGGCAGGGCAGCGAGACTATGCCGCAGCACATCCTATGATGCCGCGCATGGTACCGTGTGATGCTGGACATGAACGGCGAGCTGGCGCTCCCCGAGCTGGTCTTGGCCGAGCAGTTGCTGGCGAACAGCGGCATCTCCGAGGACCACCTCCTGCTCATGTGCACCATCGTGGGCGAGAAGCTCACCTTTTACAAGGTGGCCGCCGAAGGCAGGAGTTTTGGCCCGACGACCCTTCCAAGATCGCCAAGCTTTCTTCGGCGAGTATGACTATGAGCAGGAGAGGGAACTACATGGACGGCGGCGAGGATGAATATGAGCAGCCCGTCGCCCACCTCGGTTACGCAAGCGACGGCCTGCGAGGAACACCAGGCCGGTACGTTTGCGGAGGAGCACCTGGCCTACCTCAGCGACCAAGCTGGACATCAATAGCGACAAGGCCTGTTACTATGCCGCGAACATCATCCAGGTCGAGGAGAAGCCTACATGGCCCGACAAGCTGGAGCACAGAAGGGACACGCTGCACTACGGTCACCACCCTTCGAAGTGAGCGGCAGCTTTTCCATAGGCGAGGACTATTTGCCGCAAGTGCGGTGCCACCGGGCACTGGAGCGGAGACTCCGTATGTCCTATGAGCATGGGACGTGGAAAAGGTGATGCGACCAAGGCCCGCTCCCTTCGACCTCTACTTCCGGGTGCTTTGGAAAAGGAGCTGCGCACGCCAAAGGAAAACCCGCCGGGAGAGGCAACTCCGGCACGAAGCCCCGCACGGCCCACTTCACGATCAACGAGGGAGCGGTGCCGACCCAGGAGAACAACATCTACCTTGCCTTCCGCACTCTTGGACCGGATCCACTACCACACCCGAGATCAATTACACGCACCACCACCGAGCTCTTTAGCTACCGCCACGAACCTGGATGGCCTGACCCTACAGCTCTCGACCCAAGAGGTGGCAGCCCCAGCACCCTCGGCATCTTGGCTGCACCGCCCCCTGACGCCGACGAGGACATGGCAATGCTCATCAATGCGTTGGGCTGGGGAACATGAAGGAGTCGAAGGCAATGCCTCCTCAACAAAGGCGGCCCTACCTCCACAAGGCTGCAACTGGACCTACAACTTATTGCGGGACAAGGCCGACACCATCGGGGGCGACCCCGTGCAAGCACCTGAATGTCGCCGCCCACGGCTCCAACCAGTACTTCTCCATCAGGAAGTGCAAGGACGAGGAAACTCGCCGGGACGTCACCGGTCCGCGGGACAACCAAGCCGAAAGACGTGCCCACACCACCCATGCACTGGCGCATAAGCAACGGCGACATCCGCATGACGACGTGCGTGGATTGACGGTTATGAGGGCCCCATGGACCTGGGCTGGGCGCGAGAGGGCCGGGTGAAGGTGAGAGGCGCCACCATCATCAACTTCGGCAAGCACCCAGGGAAGACCTGCTTGGAGGCCTGCGGAAACGAGGACTACCGCCTCTGGTTCGTGTCCAACCACCAGGGGAAGGAGCCCCGAGCACACCGCGACTTTGGGAGGTTCTTTGTGGACAACCTCTACCTTGAGCGATCCCTCCTTACCTCCTTACCGAAGAGGAGACTGACCGTCTCGTCTTCATGACCCATACCGAGCAAGATGACCACAGCAACGACCACAACCACGAGAACCCTGACCGCAGGATCTGGTCGCCGCTGGTCGCCATCTTGGACACAGTGTGCAGTCAAACATGACATGGCGAGCAGTGGTTCCAGAACTATGTCATGGCCACGAAGTAGGAGACGCCGCTGTTGGAGCCAGGCCACGGCGCAGGACTACGAGGCATAGGTGGCAAGTTGCGCTTGGCCCGGGAACTTCTCAATGCCGCTGTTGTCAATGCCTGTTTGCCCGTAGACAGCCTTCGGGGGAGGACCTTGAACGAGAGCCTCCGCCAGTGTTTGATGCCGCGATCAAGGAGGTCACCTGTGGAACCAGCTCTCAGCTCTCTCCTAAGACGCCACAGCCACAGCATCCTGCCAAAGGCGGGTGCCGCGCTGCTGATAGACATGGCAGCGATCGACTACGACATGCCCCTCTCCGAGCCGCTGTACCTCCGAGCTGGACGCCTGGACCTGCGGACCAGACCGGGCGGCAAGAAGCAGAACGGCAAATTGCCCGGGACGATCCCTATGTGATTGCCTGCTGCCACAACGGAGCAATTGGAACCGTCGGGGGAGGAGAGGTGTCTCAGGGGAGGCCCTGGAAACACGTGATGGAGGAACGCCGAAGCGAGCTTCCAAACATCAAGTGGATCTTCAAATTGGCCCGCGACCGTGTTGAGCGAGGACGGCAATTCCTACTTGAGCACCCTTGGAAAAGCAATGTCTGGGATCTCGCCCAAGTGCGCCGGGAACTCGAGACACCGGCTTTGGATGGCGGCAGTTGCACGGAGTGGAGTCTAGGGAGATGCTGGCCATTGAAGCGGCTAGCGTGAAGAACAAGCCGATCCACCATGGCGGCTTCACTCCTTCCCGATGGGTTCTAGGACGCCTCTCGATCGAGACGGACGCCCTCACCAACAACTTCGACGCCGACCACTACCTCGGCGTGCACCAGCAAATCGAAGATGGAGCCAGTGCTTTGCCAGGCAGCTCCAAGATCAGCAACGCCGCCCGGCAGGCCTTCGCCCAGCGTGCTGGAGAAGCCGGGCCACCCGGTATGGAGCGATCCTTCTATGCCTTCCTGGCCCGTCGAGTCTGCAAGAAATCTGTGGCACGTCCGGCTTGTCCTGGAGCAACTGTGTGGCTTGGGCAGGCGATAGTACATCGACTGCTTCAAAGCCTTGCCAGTTCTTCCATTCTGCTCCTCTGACCTCTGTCATGCTCCCCACTCGCCTTCTCGTCGTTGGGGTGGGAAACGCCCCGCTACAAGCCCCGCATAAGGGAACAAGGACCCGCCAACCTGCAGCTCAGTCATGCTGAGTGTGAGCGTCAGCTTTGCCTCGAGCGGGAAGTACCGACTGCATGGAGGCGACATCACGGTGTGGGAGAACAATCCACCAAGGGGAAGCCCTTGCACGGATTAAGGTCACCTGCCCCAACACGGCTTCCAAGGTACGTGGCGTCAACCTCGACACTGAAAGGTGCGACAGCAACGCCGCAGGAGATAAGCCAGCTCCGCAGCATCGTCGGCAGTCTGAACTGGGTGACCATGGTATGCCGACCCGACATCGCCTACAGTGTGCACCGCCTGCAGACGATCATGGCTCAGGCCACGGTGTAACCTGTGTACGTGCAACCAGGTGCTGAGCTATGTGAAGAAGACGCGTGACCTCGGCATCTTCTACAAGTACGAGGCGATGAAGTTTGAGAACATGCAGATCCACTCCGTGACCGACGCCTCCCATGCCAATGACTACGACGTCTCCACAAATGAGGGAAAGCTGCTGGGACACCGAAGCCAAAGTTACGGGTTGGGGTCAAAACCTTCTGGTTTGTAACAGGGCCGGGGCGCCCCTTGCGCGACAAAGTTTGTAACAAAAATGGGTTTTTTGCGACAAGGCTGGCGCGACAAGGTCCATCATGTGGCATTGCCGCGCGACAAATGTTTGAAACAAAGCCGGCGCGACAAGGGTTTGTAACAGAGGGGGGGTGGGGCCCCGCGACAACACGGGGTATTGACCCATCCCCCAAGTGGAAGATTTCTTCTGCTAGGAGATCCCAGCGACACACTGTGGAAGGGACCACCTACATCGTGGGCATATCGTGGGCTACCACTCCAATGATCCGACGAGTATGCCGGAGCACCCTCCAAGCAGAAACCCTGTCAATGATTTAGGGCCATGAAAAGGCTAAGCACTGACGCGCCATCCTCTACGGCCTCCACTTCGACGACGAGGACTTCTGCTGGTGAAGGCCATGGACCACAAGACGATCTACATGATGACGGACTGCCGCAGTCTGGAAGAGCACCTCCACCAAGCCGGGCTTCACACGGTCGGGGGGACAAGAGGCTGGCCATAGACTACTACGGCAGATGGTCTGGAGGCGACCAGGAAAGGAAGTGGAAGACCCACTTTACGACATTTTACGACGACCACCCTCCGATCGGCTCCACCACGGAAGCCGTCTAGATCGAGACGAAGACCATGGTCGCAGACAGCCTGACAAAGTCCATGAGGTGACCCCAGGTGCACGAGCTGATGCCTCCCACTCGGATGGCTCAAGGATGTGAGCGAACAGCAAGAGGAGTGCGATCAAGCCTTTTATGCACCAGTGCTTCGGCAACAGCATGATACCCAGAAACTTTCGGAACTGACGCCTATGCTCCAACAAGTCCAAGCCCGCAGGATCATCTCGCTGTCGTTGGGTGCGACTCGGAAGTTCGAGTTGCGGCTCAACTGGCCCGAGGCAGGGGTAAAGCCACGACTCACGATTAATCATACCGACAGAAGCTTTGTCTTCTGGCATGCCGGTACAATCAATGCTGTGAGGCTGTGAGTTACTTAGGGTACGGGCCACTGGCGAGGAATTCGCGGATTTTTCCCTTCGGCCCTTTGCAAAGCTCCCGTTGCTCAAAGCCTAGTTGGTGTACTGTCGGCAAGGCTTTTGCACTGCAACCAAAGATTTAGGACGTGGATTGTGCACGCAGCATGTTTTTCACAGATCCAGGGTTCGCTGGTGATGAGAATACATATGATAGAACTGCCACCAAGTGCACCGCAGAGCCGGTGGTTCTCAGATGCCTTACCGCTTCTACAGGAAGAGGAAGCGCAGATCACACGGCTGACGCTCCGCGGAGGTGATCTTCTCACTATGGAGGCGGCAGTTTGCGAATCAATGACTGACTGCTGGCATGAGAGTGTCATCGCGGACTGTAGGCTTGTGGCTAAGTCTCACCGTCGACGCTAGGATGAAGTGCTATTTTACCCTTTTCAGCTGCAGGGAATGACGCAGAAGCACTTCCAGCACCGCGTCCCGCGCGAAGGGACGAAGGCAACATCGGGGCTAAGACGGCTAATTGTGGTTTGAAAACTATGGAAGTAGCGGCCCTGCGGCCTCCTCCGTGCCAGGAGCCTCGGATCAACCTGACCTGGCGCTGGGTAAAGAAGCATTTACCCGGGTGCCCTTCAGGGGGCCGGCGTTGAGAGTACGCATGATTGATTTTTCTCATTGGTTAATGCACCTGGCACAACATGAGCTAGCTGTAGCAAAAGCAGATAGCTTTTCCTTCATGTCCGGGCATGTTGATGCATTGCTCGCACCGAAGGTGTTAAGCTGCAAGAAAACGCACGGAAGATGTGACAGGCACAAAAGTGACCTTCAGTGCGAGCACAGAGTGGCCAATGCCGCGTGCGCAGACGGCCTCGTTGCGGAAAGATTTGAAACTTTCCATCACTCGGGGCATGGCCCCGAGTGAAGAGTCGCAGGCACACTCTGCATCCAGAACCTGTGCCACCCAAAACTGGGGCAAGTTTGTTTTTTAATCTCCATCCTGGTATGCTTTCTCATCGAAAAGATAACGAACCCTTAGCTCCTGATCTCAGGTGAACCAGAATCACGAATCCCCTGACAGACAATACATGTGCGCAAGGCTCTTCAACCACGTCTCCAACCATAGCTCGGCCAGATGAAGTCCTTCAGTAAGTGAGGGGAATCGCTGATTGATAATGTTCTTTCAGGCAACTGTGCTACTCTGAGCACCGAGCAGATTGCCCGATGAATTGCTGCTCCCAGCTGAAGCCTCAAATCAGTTCGCCACGAGTGGTAAACAGGAAAAAGGCGGGTCGCTGCACGCAGCAAATGCAGCACAAACAGGAGTAAGATGACTGGCAAGCTGTCAAGCAAGCTTCTTCGGTGTTTGCTGAGTTCCTGCCCTTTCGGCTCTCGAAAGCCTCCAAATCTTATTCAAGTTTTGCTGAAGGCGAAGCTCAGAGGAGATGTGGAGCCGATGTCCAGGATGCCGGTGCCAAGGAGTCTTCCATGGACTCTGATACAAAGCCACTCGCAGCTTCAGCTCACGAGGAGCCTCGGCCGCCGAAAAGCATTGGGCCCCCTCTTTCGAAGCAAGGTGGAGAGAGAGACAGAGAGAGAAGGGATGCCTCATGGGCCCCCCATGTGTTATGGGGCCAGTCCCTCATGCCCGGGGGAAGAGAAGAGAGGAGAGGAGCGGAGATAAGAGATGAGACAAGACGAGAGGAGAGAAGAGAAGAGAAGAGAAGAGAAGAGACGAGAGAGAAGACACGAGAAGAGACGAGACGAGACGAGAGGAGAGAAGAGAAGAGACGAGAGAGAAGAGAAGAGAGAGAGAGGGGCTTGAGCGGACCCCCACGCCCAGATGAAATAAGCAGAAAGAGAGACAGGGACCGGCTGTCAGTGAGAAAGGACAGGAGTGTTTGTGTGCATGTGTGTGCCCACACGCCTGTTGCGAGGATCGTGCTGGTCTTGAAGATGGGATTGGAGAAAGGTTTCGAAAAGGTATTGGCTCGGTGGTAGCAGCACCTCGACAGGCCACGAGAGAGGCCGGAGACTGCGAAGTGAAGTCGAATCGTTTCTTTGGGCCTTTGACCCCTTGAAGCTGTCGAGGTGCGGATGAGGCGATCCCGCGATTTTTCCGAAAGCGGCCCAGCTTTGTCAGCTTTGCTTGGTTGAAGCCTGGGGGGAGGGGGGGCCCGAAAGTTCGAGAAAGTCACACGTGAGGCTGAGAGCTTGAACCCGAACAGAAACATGTGCTGCTCTCAGGTCAGTGATTCCAGTGAGATCCACTGCTCGGTGACAGGTGCCTGTAAGAAAACCGATCTTGATTTCTGGCAGTCGTTGCTTTGTGTTTCTATCCAACTCCGGCACAGGCGCTTCGTTGTTCGTTTCCTCGGAACGTGCATCCGCGTTTTCTGGCAGCGGGGACCTCGCTTCCCTTCTCTTTCTCTTCCTTTGCCTGACTCCCCGTCTCACCGTTGCCTCTGAGGCCGTTTTTGCAGAGAGCCTAGGGGTCCCTGCGAAGCGCTGAGCCTTCGCAGCGGACTTCGAGACGTGCCTGAAGCCGCAGCCTGAGGACAGGGAGAGAAGCAGGCGCTGTACATGCCAAGTCACTTCAGGTTGGCCCCCGAACGTACAAGAGGGAACGTCGACGTTTCGCCGGGTGGGTGGCCAGTGCCGGGATTATCGATGGTTGTCTTCCTTTCATGTGGAAACGTTTTGGGATCGTGGTGTAATTCTTCACCTCCCGGACTAAACAGTTTCCAAAAAAGTTGCCTTGCAACCTTTGGTCGAACTTGATTGTTTCCGGAATCCTTGCCGGTCGTTCGCGCTCACACGCCGTTCCCCAAATCAAAACGATGCTTGAAGGCTCCCGGCTACACCTGGCCAAATCCATGGGAATCACTTGGTGCACTCGAAAACTCAGCCCTCTTTCAATGGGTTAAACAGAGATTCATAATGCTCCAGGTCTCCATAGCGCATGCTCAGGTTCGTTCGACCCTAACACCATTGTGAGCTCGTTTCCCTCAGTGAAATGTGGTTCCAGTTCGGTGCAGGTCCTCAGAAACTCGGCTCCGGAACAACTCAGATTCCTGAAGAGCCTGGAGCAAGGGGGAGGGAGAGAGCGAAGAGATGCGAAGATCTTGGGAAACTTCCGACCGAGGCTGGGGCCAAGCGAGGAGACGGGCAAAAAAGCTGACGCTTCTTGAAGCGCTTCCGGCCGCATCGTTCTTCGCATCTTCGAATGGCCCAGCTTTCGGTTAAACCGCAGCTGCGCCAGCTACGCCGGCTACGCTATGCGTGCTGAGCGGCTGAGGGCGGAACTGTGGGGGCAATTCTTTTTCTTGCAACTGCAGGCAAGGCCTTCCCTTCATTTCCTTGCGCTGTAGCTCTTTTCAGCTGAAGGCACATAACAGCCCGCGCAGCCCTGCGAAGCTTTGCAAAGCCATGCAAAGCCCACAAGCCATGTGAGCAATTGCTTTCAGAGACTGTGACAGAAGCAGCAAGCTGCTGTGGTGCTGGGTGCACAAAGCTACTGAAAATGCTGAAGCTGAGTGGCATAGAGAGGGGGTTCGAGGCCTTGCTGACGAAGCCCAAATGGGCTTTCTCTTGCAAGTTGTCTGTCACAGGCTGTGACAGGCTGGCTGCTTGGAGCGGGAAATTCACGCGGCTAGTCCAGTCCCTTCCGCTGCTGTGCGTCCAGAACAGATGCTTTCCATGCATTGCAGCTTGACTTGTTTTGCCAGCGGAGCACTGCACAGATGCATTGCCCCCAGAAGTGCGGTGGTTGCCGTAACCCGAGTGCCCGAAAAGAGCCACACGGAGGCGGACTTCCCGTGACAGTCTGCCGTTGATAGAGCTTGCACAGTATGCACCTCGGCCATGCAAGGCCCTAGTGCGATGTGGCAGCACACCAGCTCAGCGAGCTAGGGTAGTGCAGGTGGCCGGCATCGTGGTGGAAGCCCAGTTGCCTTTCTACGGCCTTGCGTGCACAGGCGGAATTTTGTCGGATGCAGAGTTGTGGAGCTGGCAATGCACTCTCCTTGAGCACAAAGCCGTGCCACATGAGGTTCCCAAGTACAGAATGCTTTGTTGCAACGTGCACTGCCGCACGCATGCTGTGCATGCTGGGCTCCAAAGAGTCTTCTTGCAGCCGAGCTCGAGACCCCGAAGACCCCGAAGCTTTGTATCTATCCAACCTCACGAGACGGAACTTCCTGGACTGCGGAT
>CAJNDV010022658.1:1598-31067 GCA_905221635.1 Symbiodinium sp. CCMP2456
CTAAACCCTAAACCCTAACAGCAAGGCCAGCTCCGCCCAATCGGCGGCCGCCGACGCGTGCCCGGTGAAGCTGCCTGCCCGGCGATGGAGATGTAGGATGTGGCTTTTTGAGGGTTTGGGGTTTTNNGTTTTGGGCTTAGGGCTTTGGGGTTTTGGGCTTAGGGTTTAGGGTTTAGGGGCTTGTTGAGGGTTTTGGGTTTTGGGCTTAGGGCTTTGGGGTTTTGCGTTTAGGGTTTAGGGGCTTGTTGAGGGTTTTGGGTTTTGGGCTTAGGGCTTAGGGCTTTGGGGTTTTGGGCTTAGGATTTAGGGCTTAGGGTTTGGGGTTTTGGGTTTTGGGCTAGGGATTTTGTGAGTAGTTTTCAAAATTGGGATCCCTTTTTAGGTCCCCAATTATAAAGAGGGCCCTAAACGAGACCCGAATTTAGAGAACTGAACTACGCATGTAGGGCTTTAAGGGTATTGTTTTGTCTCCTGCAGCTGCACGGTTTAGGGTTTGGGGGCTGCGGGCAGCTTTGGGTTCCAGGTTACTAGGTTCTAGGGTTTAGTATAGGAGCTATAATAAAGTCTATAATGTTATTATAGACCTTATTATAAGGTCCTTTTTAAGGTTCTGGGGTTTAGTATAGGACTGCAGTATACCATGCTCTCACAACTCGGCACAGCCAAAGGAGCTCCCTCGGTTCGCAGTCGGACGAAGACTGGGGCAACCAAAACACACACTCCCAGCTCTACCTTAACCCCAAAGAACCTACCTTTTTAAGGATTTATATAAAGAAATCATCATAAGGAGCCCTAAAAAAGGTAGGTTCTTCAGGGTCCAGCTCTACAGCCTGGACACCCTCAAGTCTGAGCCAAAACCCTACAATTCGATAAGCCCTTCAAGCGTGAAGACTTAACTCCTAGAGGCCAGAGAACCTAGACCAGACACTCTGCGAGGCCTGAATCCGGAAACTCAAAAACATCAAACAAACCACAAAGCACTAAACAATGACCACTCAAACCAACATACTCGTAGAGTCGCTCCTAAGTCCTATACGACCCTACAAACCATAAACCAAACCAAAGCCGCCCAAAAATTAGCAAAACAAAACACACGACATCGGGACCCCGATCCGATCCTGGTCTGGCTGCGGGTCAGGCTGCATGGTCGGTACATGTGGAGCCCCAGATGCGGGCAGATGGCGGAAAGCGCCGGCGTAGATGTCGAGGGCTTCGGGCTCTTGGGGGGGGTGAAGATTTTCGGGGTCCTGAACTGCCTTTTAAGGTCTTCAGCTGTTCAAGGGGTTTGAAGGGGTTTCTGGTGCTTAGAGGGGGTGTAGGATGGTTTCGGGATTTCGAAGAGGTGGGGTTGAGGGGGTTGGCCAAACGGCTGTCCATCTTACGGGTTAGAGAACTTCTCTAGGTCGAGGGATTAGGGTTTTGGGGAGAGAAGAAGGTGAAGTCTAGCTTGCGGCAACCAGGCTCTTTAAATCCCGTGCACTAGAAGGTCTCCACCGAGATAAGAAACATCCTCAAGCTCTAAAGCCCAAAACGGCATAACCCGCAAGCCCTCAAGGACCTTAAAGACCTTTGAAGCCCCACACCCCAGACGGTTAGATATCCCAAGCAGGAAGTCAGTCATAAACTCTTCTGCTTCAAAAAGCATGACTGACCGGCAGGTTTGGAGCCAAAAGCACCCAGTCACGCAAGTCATAGCACTCAGAGAATCGCACCCTGTCAGGGAGTTGAACCAAAACATCGCATGATGGCGATGATCTGAGGATGCTGAACCTGAAGAAAACAAGAAGTGATCATGACGCTGGTGCAGGGGCACTCTCGCGTAGAGAATGTTGAATGTCACGAGGTGTTTCCTCACTGGTGTGTGAAAAAGTTCCCAACTTTAGAGTTTTAGGGTCCAGGATTTAGTGTAATATTCCAATAAATATGGGTTTAGGGCTTTGCGGGTTTAGGCTGTGCCCCATCTAAGTATAGGCTAGTTGTGGGGCCGGGCGCGGATTGAGGGGAATATAACCTCTGATTATGGACCGCTCAGGGAATAATAAATAGCCTAATCTGCTGCAAGAACTTATACATCATACATGGAGTTATGATCCACCATTGTATAGTAAGGGTTACAGCTGAAGATCGAGGTGGAGTGGTTTAGTGCTTGCAGTTTGAGATATCAGGTGTCTAGCGCAGGATGATGGGGCTATCGGGCATCAGCGAACCCAAAAATCACGAGAGGAGCAAGCATGAACAAGCTTTGAACCCTGGCCCTAGCCCGTAAAAACCCCGAAGCCCAAGACGCAAACCTGAATCTGACGATGCGGCAGGAATGTGGCGACCCTTGTAGCTGTATGAACCCCTACACAAACTGATTTGGGAGCTTCACGAAGCGAGCGACTCTGACAACTCTCACTTGCAGAATATTGTATACCACAACACAACCCATGCCTCGATTGGCTTCACGTATCGGCATCATTTAATTTTGGGACTACCGGGCTCCCTAACTATTTCGCGCGTGCGAGGGAGACCAGTATGGGCAGGATCTACCGAGCGAAAGCTCGCGGAAAGTTGGTCTTCAAAGGATTACCCTGCAGCCTGCAGCCTCAAAGGAGACAGGAGACAACTTGCGCCATCAGTGCCCAAGCACTCGCGCAAATGACGTTTATGCACACGAATCAGAGTCTGCAGGGGAGCATCAACAGCAAAGTGGAGGGATTGTCCCCTAGCTCTGACCATCTCCTGTATCGAATCCGAACAAAAGCCACAATGTAGAGGCCTTAATAGTTTGAATATGCTTGAATAGGGTTTTGGGGCCCATTATACTATAAATATAATGAGAAACCCAACATTTTTGCCTCCTGCATGGCGTATAGGTAATTATTTATGCCCCTACTGTATATTACATGTCCACCTCAGAGCCGACTCCAACCCCGAAGTCTCGAATCCACCTCCTTCGCTGGAGATATGTCCATGCCAGTCATATAGGGGCTTCATGCTTAGAATCTTTCCCCTCTTGCTTTGTTGAGAAACTATGCTCATGATTAGAATCGGGTTTTAGGGTCCACTATACTACAATTATAATGAGGGAACCAGAAAGTACTATTAGTAATTATTTAGGCCCCTATATTAAGTAGCTCGATTCAATCCACGGACTTGCTGGGTGCCGGCTCACTGGACTCAGAGCTGCAGCTTCCACCAAGGAGGGCAGAGGCAGCATCTCCGAGAATAGTTTCGACGCCATCGAAGATGTTGGACCTGAGGCCCTACAAGAAATGCTGTGTGTAGGGATGGATAGGAGCCCCATCAACAGTTTAAGTGTTTCGGGGGGTTGATTTTAAGCTTGAAGGGCTTCACTAAGCTTTACGAGTTGGGGAATTCTAATTACGAGGTGGGAATCTGCTTTGCGAGACTTTACAAATACCGAAGAAGACACCCTCAACCGAATGCTTGCAACTGTGACGGATTCAGAAGGCAACATGCGCATGGGGGGGCCAAACGGAAAAGTTGTCATTTTCAGGTCGTCCCAAATGAGAAAATTTTGCGACTTCGTGGGCCGGTTCCAACATATTTCAGGGCTACAAGTATTGAGTGCATGGTTTCCCGAATACAAGGCTTAGGGTTGGGGTTTAGCATGGTTTAGGAGAGCTTTAGGAGTTTAGGGTTTAGGGGCCCACGCGAAATCTGGGGTTCCGTCCCTCACATGTCATCTGCGTGTTTCTTAACGCTGATGGGATGGACAAAACCCTGCATTACCTTTCGTGAGCAGAAAATCCAATAAATCCCACAGGCTGAAGCCCCCAGAACCCTAAAGGACCTCTAGGTAATGCAGGAAGAAGGTTGTGGTCTGGCAACACCTATAACTTCAAAGACCGGCAGTGGCTTTGTAAGAAGTATAGCAATAGAGGTCCTGTAAATTAGGGTCCCTTTTAGGGTTTAGGTTTAGGGGTACTATATTGGGGACCTAAACTGGGACCCAATGTAGCTGATCCTGAAGCTCCCCTGAACACTGACTGCTGCAAGAGCTTCAGATGCTCGGCAGCCGTCTCCATGCTTCCGGTGGCCACGGTCAAACCGGAAGCCAGGGTGTTGTCAATGGCCTTCATAACTTCAGCATGAAGCGACTACTGACAGCATGTAGCGGAGCTATTCATGTAGCAGTCCGTGAAGTACGATCTCCCCACATGATGCGTTAGAGCGCGGGACATTCGGCTTGCCACAGTTGCCGCAGCATCGGTTTGGGGCTTCTTCGTGTCGGGCGAGAGCCGTGGCAGGAGGGAAGCTTGGCCGCTGGCTGCAGACTGCATTGGTTCCTTTTTGCACGCTCGTAATCCCGGCCTGGAGGTGTCGCGATCACTGAGACTTAGAGGTCTTGCAAGCGAGCTTGCTTTCACAGGCTCCGCATGACATGCTCAGGAAGGGGCCCTGCA
This sequence comes from Symbiodinium sp. CCMP2456, assembly GCA_905221635.1. Taxonomy (NCBI): domain Eukaryota; class Dinophyceae; order Suessiales; family Symbiodiniaceae; genus Symbiodinium; species Symbiodinium sp. CCMP2456. Next base: position 6,011 of record CAJNDV010022658.1, read on the forward strand.
CATGGTGATTTCTTCGATGATAGATATGCTCACACTCAAAACATGCAGCTCGATACTGTCTTTCGAACCCGCAGGGCCCCGAAAAGGTAGTATTTGCAATGGTCTGCAAGCCAGCCTCACAAAACCAGTTCTCCTCCTTCCCATAGCTCCCCTCTTACTCCACGACGAAGAAGAACGAGACTAGCCTGCCTCCCAAAAAGCCGGAGCTCCGCCCTGTCGCCTTCTGCGCAGGGATACAAAGTTTGGAGTCCAAAGCCTACACTAACAGATCGAAAATAACCGAAGAGGTGCAGGCACTGCGAATCCAAGCCTACATCCGAGTACTCATATCGATCCTGCAGTCTTTGCACAGACACTTCTAGCAGCTGCTGCATTCAGATTGGCTCTGTACGTCTCAAGTAAAAGGGAACTCGTACCAATGCCCACTAAATAATCACGACGATGTAAGCTAAGAGGGCGTGCGCTGCACTCCCGACTTGCAAAGGCAGCACCGCGCTCAAGCAGCTGTGCAGGCACTCGGTGGGGAGGCCGTGCGCTGAGCTGCTCGAAAGGCGTTGCGGAACTCCGTAAATTCTCACCTATAGTCTCCATTGTAGTTCCTTTTTTGGTTAAGCAGCTTTATTGTTAGGATCCGATAAGGTAACCCCAAAAAAGGAACTACAATGGAGACTCTAGGCAGGCTCTGAGCACAGCTTCGACGAGGAGCACTGCTGGAGGTCTCAGTCCATGTACTCCCCGGCCGCCGTGTCCGGAATCGAAGCTCCGTCCATCGGATCTGAAGCCTCCTTGCCTCTCTGGCACATGCCACCACGACGCCCAGCATGTGGCTTCTTCTTGTGGCCCTTGCTGAGGATGCAGGATGGGCTGCTGAAGACAGCTACCGGCACGTCCGGATTGAAGACGATCTTCAGAACCTTGCTCTCAAAGGGCCGGGCTTCGGCCATGGTTAGTGGAACCGGCTCGCCCGAATCGAGCATCACCAAATCGCCCGCCTTCAGCTTGCCCGCCGGCATGTACAGATGGTGTCCCTTGCCACTTTCATCGGGGACCTGCACGGGATGGTCCGGGGTCACTCGCAGTGTTGCGGGGCCCGCCTGCAAGTCGACCACTTCTGTGGCCTGCGACTCCTTCGAGATCTCGACCACTTCCAAAACGGTCGTAGGCCCCACTCAGGACGGAGAATCGATCCTCATCGACAAGGCTGTACCCCAACTGCTCGGCAAGATCCGACTCCTGATCACCTGAGTCTATGGCTGCGTCGCTGGGAGCTGGCGCGCGAAGATTCCCGGTGAGATGATCGGAGGTGCCACCGTCCAAGCGATTGCTCTTCTTGGTCTCCACAGCCTGCCCACGAAGGCGCTCCTTGTACATGCCGATCTCTTCCCGCAAACCTTGCAGGAGATCCACTTTCGCCTCTGCTTTGGCAAGCTGCTGCCTGAGCTGATCACACCTCTCCTGCAGAACTGCCTTCTGGAGCTGCAGCTCGGCTTGGCTCCGCTTTGGTGCCGAAACCGGGAGGCAGCGCACCTGGTAGCTGCAGCTCTCTTCTTGCATCTGCTGCACCTCTAAGTGCTTTTCAGCGGCATCGCCAGTCAAAGGCTCCGAAATCTGGGCATGCTCAATCTCTGCCGCTTCCAAACGATTCGCCACATCCTGGCAACGCTCCTGGCATTTGACATGCTCCTCTCGCACACGCCAAAGCTTCTTCTGCATCTCCGCCGCAGCCGACTCCGCGGCTGCCACACGGTGAGCAAGCTCTGCACTCTCGCTTTGAGCAGCCTGCAGCCCTGCAGCCTTCTCGGAAACCTCCGCCTCCGCGGCAGCCATGCGATCGCGCAGATCTCGACACTCCTCCTCCGATTTGTGGAGCTCCGCTTCGAGGCGCCGGCGCTCGGCGGTCTCCTCCTCGAGCTTCTGCCGCTTCCGCGCCGTCTCCTGGCTCTCGGCCTGCCCGAGCCGCTCCGCGAGCTCCCGGCAGCGGTCGCGGGTGAGGGGAAGCTGCAGGTACTCAGCCGCCAAGCTCTTCCGGTCCGCTGCTGAGCCCCACGGCGCTCCTCGCAGGAGCCCCGCCTCGGAGAAGCGCCAGTGGTGGTACCACCCGTACTTGCCGAACTCGGCCGCGCCGTGCTGGAGCAGCGCCTCGAAGAGCTGCTCTGGCCTCGTCGCCTTGCCTGCGAGCTCTTTCGCGTAGAGCTGCCGGCACCGCTGGAGCCATGCCTCGGCCTCTGCCGGCTGCGAGGCCCAGAGCTCCACCAGGCGATGGCTCAACGCCTCGCGAGCTCGGTTCCCTTTAGGGTTATCTGTATCATAATCATGCACTTGGGTGAAGGCATCGATGACGGTAGCGAGGGGCCAGCCGGCAGGGACTGCACTCAGGTCGTAGAGAAAACTTGCTTCGGACTGCTGGGGCATGGCGGCGGCTTCCAAGCTGGGCACTGCCGGGGCGAGGTAGCTCGAAGTCGTCTATCTGAGCTGAGCTTTCCTGAGCCACCGTATGCACAGACCACTGTGAGATCTCGTGGGTGTGGATCCTTGTTTCGGGCTGCAGCATGACGACTGTAGGGAGGAGGCATGCCTAGCTTGGCAGAAGATACAATATGATACAATGCAACTCCCTAGACGTTAAAATCAAGCGGAGAAGACTTTTAGCACTCCTGCTCTGTTCAGAATAAGTCTTGGGAAATCTGGGCCGGAAGCATGACCAGGGCTGGGTCCTGTAGACGACGACCCTAGATCGTGCGAAACTGGTATCAAGAACTGGCACAATTCGTGGTGCCGATTTAACCATCTCTCTGCCCCAAGAATACAGCTGGCGGCCGCAGCCCTATCCCTAAACCCCGAAACCGTAAGAGAAACACTTTCAGGCCCTGGAGCTCCGCCATCACGCCAAATATGCTTCCGTCAATGGAAACAATTAAGACTTAACAAGGACAAATCAAATTTCGTTCAACATAGGAAAACTTGTCCGAAACTATAAGAGGCCCTTAATTTTGAGAATAATGCTCCTCAGACCTACGCACTCTAATAGAGCTTGGCCTTTCAAGCGCTCACGAAGGCTTCGGAAGCTTCGACTGCCCTCCTGCCTCCAAAGTGTCCGACACCTGCTCTGCCGCCTCTCCCATGGGGCTTCCGCTCTCCTGCTGGCTCAGTTTTTAATTTGGCTGCAAATAACCTTTTGCAACTGGCTTGCAACGTCACGCTGCAAATAACCTAAACCCTAAACAGCTTGTGTGTATATATATATATATATATATGTTACTGAAATAGGGCCAGGGGCTCATAGGGGTTTGGGCTTTTACTCGAAGGGTCATGGGTTTTTATAGGAAATCGTATATGCTGGGGTCTACTGATACCCTACTTTTTGCTTTCCGATTTATGGCCCTGCTCAATGACAACCTGTTAGGTGCGAAAACCGAACCAAAGCCCCGCAAACCCAGGGTTTTACTATGCAATTATGATTTTGAGCCGGTCAGGAGGACTATACGGCAAAAAGTCAGCTTGGGCATGGTCCCTCAAATGGAATCCAAAACCCTCAACCTGTTACGCTAATGCCTTGTATTCAACACCTCAAGCGTTAAACCCTGAATCCGGAAAAATCCAAGCCAGAAGCCCCTGTTTCCAGAAAGTGTGCCCAAGCAGAGGCGAACCCTCGAAACCCTTGGAACTCAAACACTTTTAGGGTTTCGACTCTCACACTCGCACGCAGTAGGCAAGGCTCCACACGTTTAGGGTTTCAGGGTTCAGGGCTTGAGGGTTTAAGGTTTAGGGTTTTCTCTCTCTGCCGTGCCATCATCAAGAGTCTGGCAATGCAAGGGCACGAAAAGTGCAGGCTAGGTTAATTATAATAATACACAAGACACAAGACCTTACACCCAGAATCCTCAAAAATCCAAGCCAGAAGCCCTGATACCCAGAGTCAAACCCACGAGTGAAATGTTCCTGCTCGTTGATCACCAAGCTCCGACCGTCGAAGGCTTTTCCCAGCTCCTCTGACAAAAAACACGCCTCTTTTTGTCTGCAGCCCCCTGGACCCATCATGAAACTGAGCTATGGTTATGCAAACTGTGCATGCTCAGGGTTTCTGGGGTGCCGTTTCTGCAACTTGGGGACAAGAAGGTGCAACACACGGACGGAAAAGGGAGCTCACTCCAAAACCTCAGGCGCTCTAAACACAAAAGCGCTGAGCACTGACTTAGGGTTTGCCTCGGCTCGGTGGGGATGTAGAGTATGGGCTGCAAGGTTGTTGATCGTAAGGCGCACGAACTAAGGTGCCCCGTGCAGCAGAAGCAGCCGTGAACTTCAAACAAGAAGCCTTAGCCCCAAGAACAAGGTCACCCTAAGACCATGCAGATGGAGAAAGTGCCATCAAGATAGGCCGGGTCATGACAAGGTAAGGGCCTTAATAATTGGAATAGGCATTTGGGGTATATTCTACTATCATATCAAGGAACCCCCCAGAAATAGTATTGGTAACTACTATAGACCCTGATATTCGTTTTTGGGCTTAGGGGCTCAGAGTCTCGTGCTCAGGGCTAACGGGGGTTTTGGGCTTGGGGGTCGGGGTTTAGGGTTAATGTCCGATGCATCCTCTTGGGCTTCTGTCAATATAGGGGCCTTAACAATCAGAATAGGGTTTTGGGGCCCATTGTTCTACAATATAAGCAAAAAAAGGAACCCCCGAAATAGTATTGGTAATTATCTCGGCTCCAGCTCCAACTCCATCGAAGACCCTTTTTTTCACAAGGGACTCGTCTGCTGCCCTTACTGCCCAGCTTGACCCACAAGACAGTACTCATCCCAAAGTCCTAAGCTGGCCAGTAGTGACCGTTAGCCTTCGCAAAGCACAGCACATGGAAGGCTCCTGCTGCAGGCCGGCTGCGGACAGGATCGTGATCATGTCCTTGATGGTAGGGAGGTAACGGCTATGTCTCTTCGAAGGGTCAGGGAACTTATGGGAAGTGAGGGCCTTAATAATTAGAATAGGGTTTTGGGGTATATAATATAGGTAGTGATTAAGGCCCCTACATTACACCTGGGGCGCTAGCTGACTAGTCGACTTACAGCCTGGTCTCCTGAGCTTGCAAGTGCTACCCACAGGCGAAATCCACTGCTGGCAGCCGGAAAATTTCGCGGACATGGGATCGAGACATCGGAACCTGATGAGGTCCGCTACAGTGTAGAGTGTAGAGTGCAGATTATGCTCAGGGTGAATAGCCCACCTAGAGCCGCACTACCGGAAAGGGCTTATGGCTGAACGTTTCCAGCCTGAGCGAATGTCAAACTTTTGACACTCATATCAAAACGGTAACGCCAGGTTGAACAATGCTAACGTGCGAAAGTGTCGGCCTTGCCACGCTTTTCGAATATTGATCGAAACCGCGGTGAAAGGACGCGTTCCTCACAATCAGAACCTAGCCTTAAGCCTCATCCCGTCCTGTCGTCGTTGCACTGCCCTTTCGAAAATCAACAAATCCGGCAGCGCAGAAACATCGGTTTGTTTGCGTTTTTGGTCGGCATATCATACTAATTGGGATACCCTGTTGAAAATTGCTAACATACGAAAGCATGGGCCCTGCCTTGCTTTTCGCACATTTGTTCGAAGACACACTGAGCAAACGACGGTGATCCACCCTATTTGCAGAGGAGGCTCGAGCATGCTGACAGCAGGAATGTGGAGAAAGAGGCCGGAGAGAGGGAGCTTGAGCCACTGAATGCCTTCGCAACAGCCCCGTCTGGACAGGCCCCTGAATGACCCTGGCATATGATCATCAGACGAACAGGCAGCGATCGCACAATGACAGCAACATCCCGCAACAACAGCCCTATAATGACCCAAAGCCCGAAACCTAAACCAGAAGCCATAGATACGAGGTCCCTCTTTTTGCACAGGATGCTCTCGCTCGATGCTTCTCTTGCTCGGCTGAGGCTGCGGTGCCAAAAACAGGCCCAAAGCCCTGCCAAGTATGAAACCTCAAAGATTTGACAAACCCTATACTGCAATTCCTGTAGAACCCTCTACATCGTTTAAGGTTTAGGGTTTAGGGTACCCGGCTTTTGGAAACCTAACTCATATGCAGCGCGCGATCAGGTGAGGAAAGGATAGAGTTCAAGGCGCTTGCTCCGCTGGCCATCGCGCCCCTCCTCTGATCGTTCCCGGCAGGCTAAACCCTACCTTAAGAACCCCAAACCTACTTTTTTGTAGGGTCCCTATAAATCCCATATTAGGGTTTATAATAAGAACCTACAAAAAAGTGGGTTTGGGGTTCTTAAGGTAGCCCCTACATAGTGGCTTGAAAGGCTTTGAAATCAGTCAATCAGAGGCTGAGGTCAAGAGTTACAAGGGAGCTCCCTAACTAATTATCTAAACTAGGGTCCCTTTTAGGCCCGAATAAAGTACGGCACCCTTATAAAAAGGGCCCTAAGGGTTTGGGGGAGCAGTAGGGCCTTCATGGATTAGCGTACGGGTCTGTAAGGTTCATAGGGTGTTCTGGGGCCCTGGAAGGCTTTTTGAATAGTGACGTCGCTGACATACAGTGCGGTCCTTAATATTTGGAAAAGGACTTGGCGGTAGGCTACCACAGCATATTCTCCAGGTGCTAAAACCTCTTCCTTACCTTGCGATTTAGGGTTCAGGGCTCCCAACAAGATCTTGAATCCTCTTGTCAAAGAATCCAGGCTAGCTTGCGGAGTAGCCTCTTCGGAACTGGATAGTCATAAGGAACCCAAGACGCCAAACGAGAAAAAGGGTGTACTGGGAGCCCTTGAAATGAAAAAGAGTCCGATTTTGAATCCGGTGCCCAAGCCCTAAATCCGAAATCCTCAAGACCAAGACCTCTTAAGCCTTACCTCACAAACCCATCGTAATCTAGAGTCTGAAGGAATCGGACAATCTGCCCTAAAAGGCCGCTATATGACTAATGTAGGGGCTTACTAATTAGAGTAGCGTTTTGGGGTACATTAGCCCCTAAAATAATATAGGTAATTATTGAGGCCCCGGTATTATACTCTATCCAAAAAGCCCTATTGAATTGTCAAGGCCCCTTTCTCGTCCCGAATTGAAACTTAAAGGAACGCTTCCACATTGCCTGCAAAACCAAACCGTCTTCCCAAAGACCTGCACAAACATCTGATAAACATCCCGAACACTACCAACCCTACACCACAAACCCCTACACCCTCCCTACAAAAACCCTACCACAGCCCTATGGACGACGTCCTCACAGTCGACTGCCAACTCCATCGAGCGAACGAAGAGGATGCCTCTGTCAAAGGTTTCCACGGTTCCTTTAAGCGTTCGCCTACGGATTCTGTAAGGATTCCTGGTTTATGGTTCGAGGTTGAAGTACGGTTCCAAGAAGGGTGTGCAGGGTTCAAAGTTTACATCAAGTTCACGGTTTTCGTCGAAAGGCCGTGAATTCAATGTTGTTGGCGTGTTTCGGGAGATGGGGGGGGGGGGGGGGGGGGGNNAACCCCAAAAAGGAACTACTTTAGAGCCTATGGGTAAACACCAAATCCCAAAGCCTGGAGTCCTAAGATACCGAAATCCCTATAAACCTTACTTCCCAAACACCCAAAATCTCGGAAGGTCGAGCTGCCCACGGCGAAGGAGAAGAGGAGCTTCAGGTCTTGAAGAGCTCCTTCGAAGGCCTTTTAGGGTTTAGGGGTTTAGGTTTTTTTAGGGTTCAGGGGCTTCACTTTTTAGGGTTTAGGGGTTTAACTTTTAATTTTTAGGGTTTAAGGGTTTAGTTTTTTTGGGTTTAGGGGCTTAACTTTTTTAGGGTTTAGGGGTTTAGGTTTTTTAGGGTTTAGGTTTAGGGTTTAGGGGCTTAGCTTTTTTAGGGTTTAGGGGTTGATTTTGTTTCGGGTTAGGGGTTTAACTTTCTAAGGCTGAGGGGTGTAACTTTTTTAAGATTTAGGGGTTTAACTTTTTTAGGGTTTAGGGGTTTAACTTTTTAAAGCTTAGGGCTTTAACTTTTTTAGGGTTTAGGGGTTTAGGCTCTTTCCTGGTGTATCCCGTACTTCTTTATAACGGCATGATTTAGTTGATGTTTTCCCGTTGGGCGGGTTTTAGGGTTGGTTTCGGCTTTCGGGTTTTGGAAGACCGAGGGATAAAGCTTAAGATACTTTGGAGAGGAAATTGCAGGGGTTGGGGCTAAGGGTTCACGGCTGGCTTTGAGCGTTCAGCATTCAGCAGTCACAGCCGGACACAGCCAAGCAACGACCCTGATAGTGGTCCGACAGACTCAGTGACTCGCGACTGCCACTGTCAACAGCCAAACACCATACGAAATCGACAATCGATTCGGTTCTCCATGTGTAGAGTTTCACCACAGGAATGAGATCACATTCATCTGCTGAAACACATAGCCGACATGATACTTCAGCCGATGCCCCGACCCGAACTACCCGACGCCCCAAACCACAGACAGACAGACAGACAGACAAGACTAGATTAGACTGGATTTCATTTACCATTTAGTTTGGATAAGCTTACATTTAGATTTAGACTAGATTCACGAGTTTAGATTACATTAAACTAGATACAAAGATAAACAGATCGATCGATAAAAGCGAAAAGACATAGCCAGATTGATTCCCGAATGGGCGGCTGGCTGGCTGGCTGGCTGGCTGGCTGGGTACCTGGTTTGCATGCCATTGCATGCACACATACTTACATGCATACAAACACACTCAACAATCCATACAGAATTACACATGTACCTACACAAACTACGTACACAAACTCATCAGTAAAATGTACGCGTGCGTATTGGCGTCTATATCTCATCTTGCTTTGTAGACACATGTCGAACTCCTGTTGTCGAAACCCCCCAGATTTCCCCCTGAATTTCAAGCAAAACCTGCTCTAAGCCCCATCTAAGGAGCCCCCGTAAATTGGAGAACCCCCACCAACGAATCGCCTCTTCCTCACTGCCCTGCAGCGCTTCAGTGGCGAAGACCACGGGCAGGCAGATGGCGATAGCGGAAACGAGAGCTGGAATCCTGACCCAATCATACCAGGCTTCCGGGTTTGGGGGTTTAGGGGTTTAGGGTTTAGGGTTTAGGGTTTAGGCTTCCGGGTTTGGGGGTTTAGGGTTTAGGGTTTAGGGTTTAGCGTTTAGGGTTTAGGGTTTAGGGTTTAGGGTTCAGTGTTTTGGGTTTAGGGTTTAGGGTTTTGGGTTTAGGGTTTAGGGTTCCCTTCAAGGAGCCCTGAAAGAAGCCCTTAAAGGAATCCCTAAAGAACCCCGTGAAGGAGCCCCTTAAAGGCACCCTGCAGGGGTCCACTTAAGGCTTCTATAAGCGTATTTTAGGCTGCGGGAGTTTTGAGATAGTTGCACAGGAAACAGAATGACAGCAACGGGAGCTAGCCCTGAACATAAGGGAATCTATCCGTATGACATATCCCACACATCCGCATTCACATCTACAGTATTGAGAAGGAAGGCAGCCACACAACCTACAAACGCCATGCATAATAATCATGCTGGTTTACTACGCATGCATGCATACGCATGCACGCATCAAAGAACAAACATACACATACATCACATCTCAAGAAACAGGTTAAAGATCATATGGCAATACCTGCACCATTGAACCCTTTCAGATCAAAACTCGAGATCTTGATAGTCTCAATGATGTCGGCAGGGTGGTGCTCATGTTTTCAATGCTCTCGCGCCGTCGGGGCAGCCTGGGCAACGCAGGAAGCTGCGAGCTTCAGGCAGCTGTGATCATACCTTAACCTACCAGAACCTACTTATTTGTAGGGTCCCTAGAAATCCCATTTTAGGGTTTATAGTAAGAACCTACAAAAAAGTGAGGTATGGTAGGTTAAGGTACTGTGATCTTACAAGTCTCGAGACCTTCCCTCAAGAGGGAAGGCCAGAAGATTCGCAAACCTTCCCCACGCAGGAAGGTTTGTGTAAAAATTGCATTGCACTCGCAAATTATTACAGTGTGTTTTTTTTGCGAAAGTCTCGCATTATCGACTGGCCGCGGATAACACCGCTGGCCACCGAGCCAAAATTTCAAGAATCCATGCAAAGGCCGCAGGTTCAGGATAACAGTCGTCCCCAATCCTGAGTCAAACACCCTGAAGCTGACATCCAAAATTCCAAAACCCGCCCGAAGGGTCCATGTACCCAAATAGTCTATACTTTCCCCTTAAAGCGGCCCCTATTTGGGTACTTTGGGCCCAAAGTATATACTATTTGGGCACATGGACCCTTAGGGCTGAAAGCCCTAAAGTCTTTCAGTAAGGATAGATCCTCCCCCGTCGTCCTGATGTCCGCAGATGAGAGTCCGGCCCGTGGGCACATGGGACATCGGGTCCGAAATCGGTGATGCAGACAGTTGTGAGATTAAGGTTTAAGGTTCCGAACCATCATGTAGGGTGTAGAGTGTGTAAGATGCCGAATGTAGAGCTGAGCAGTTGTGGCTTCTACAGATGATTATAGTGAAGGCCTCATGAAGGAGGGCTGAATAAAAACGACAGACATGACATTGCTGGGGTCTATCTGACGATATGCCGCTGATATGCCAATAAGAACTGGAATCTAGACGATTGACAGAGTTTAATTCAAAGCGGGAATGTGTAGTGTACAAATGCCCGCATTGAACTGCCAACTTGCTGTCGCAAGACAAGTGATTGCGGCCTGTGTCTCTTCAATGTAGGCATCCGTGTCAGCGCAAAGCTGCAGGATACATTTTGTTCTGCATCATGTGTTTTTGGTACATTGGCAAATGCATAACCAAGACCGCACACGAGAAATCTTTCACGCATATCAACGGATGCCGTACACGCCCCCACATTGGCAGGTCGGCAGAAGCATGGCTCTGTACTTTTGTCACGGCTGCAGTAGCACATAAGATCCTCTGTAGACTTTTGGGCTTATATAAGGTTTGAATTACTTAAGGTCTGGACACAGAAACCTCAGAAAGCTCTCAACACAAGGCCTTAAACGGAAAGCCAGCCCTGGGTTTCCCCAGGGTGCGTCAGACCAGGGGGTGCCCTGAGAAATATTGGCCTGGGCCCTTCAGAACGAACTCCGCTTTTCAGAGCCTCTGCAGCTTCCTGCACGGTAGACACGACGCCTATCAACTCCACCCTGCTCCCCTCCAACTTCATGGTGACTTTCTCAGACGCCTGCAGCTCCTTGACAGGCTCGGGCGCGGCAAAACGTCTAAGCTCTAAACTTGGAAGTTTAGATTAAATAAACATCAGGATTCCTGTCGAGAGGGGGTGGATAGACGGGTTGAGCCATGCGAAAGGCAAGAACAACAGTACTGTTGAAACATCAGGGCGTGGGAAGACCAAAGAAAACCGATTGGCTCTAGCTTGCGATGGCGATACCTAGATTACTGCTTGGGGAGCTCGCAGTAGTTGAACTAACACTGCAACTGCAACATGAAACTTCAGTCGTTTGACACGGCCGAACTGCCCCAGCTTACACGCTTCGAAGTTTGGATGCCCTTGCTTAGTCATGTACCATTTACGCCAGGCATAGCAGACAAGTTTGAAGCAACCCTGCCCTCCTTGATGATGTTCCAGTCGCAGTTGGCCGGCAGCTCAACCGTCTGCTTGGTACAAAGAGCAGCGAGCATCTTTACCTTCCCGATGGTTGCCTTACTTGTCCAGGATCCTAAGCGAACTGAAGGTTAACCTTTGGGAATGTCGTAACCCCAAATAGGATACAGTAAAGGTTGTCTACTCTTCTACTAAGTTGCTGCTCTCGCGGCCAGCGGGGCGAAGACGCGTAGCTCGAAGCTCTCGCGCTCGACGTGAATCCGGCGCCCTAGAATGTCCTGAACTCGCTCCAAAGACAGCGGAGCTTCGTGGACATCGAGGTTTCTGCAACGAAGGAGTTCTGTCCACAGCGGCATGGGCAACTTCACGGTGAAGCCTTCCATCACCTCCATCAAAGCCATTGCGTTCAAGATGGCCTGATGTGTGCCGCAGAGGTGCATAGCCCGCCAGTGAAGGTCGAATTGAGCATGGGCTCCGCTTTCCTTTCGCAGCATCCACAAGCGTTGCTTCCCCCTGCGCGAGGAGAGAAGGCCAACAAAATGCTCGCTCAAAGGCACCGTCATCCTTTGCCAGCAGTTCGCATTTGGATCGGCAGAGGGCTGCTGCGGAATGCCCTCCGTGCTGTAGCCATGCCAGTTATGGTCAACGTGGTTGTCGCCAGCCAAGTCATGATCCAAGACATCTTCACCTCCGGAGGCCGTGCTGATACTGTCGGCTTCCGAATGTGCTGCTGGGCGGCCAGTGGGAGGCTCGGGGGTTTCAACCAAGCCAACCTTGAACTCGCATGCTTGCTTCCTCAACCCTGGCGGTGCATCCAGGAGCTCTGACACAGCTGTTCCAGGGAGTTCCGAGACGCGGCTGGGCATTGCCTCTGTCACCAAGGCTCAAGGCAAGGACCTTTTAGCTAGCTCTCAAAGATCTTGTGACAGCTTGAGCCCGGTATATTCACCTACCGGTCCAGTCTCCTAGGGGAGTAAAGTATAACCGGGGATTCTAATACCCTAAAAGGGGTGGAAGGCTAGCTACTCTACTACCAGGTTCACGATTGGAGATGGCCTTATTCCGGGCTTGGGGGGCACCGGTTGTGGGCTGAGGCTCCAAACCCTACGCCCTAAGCTTATAAACCTAAGCGCTAACTCCTCCGCCTTCAACCTAGAACCATCCTACAAACTAGGTCGAAGACCCTAAACCCAATCGAACCTCTGCGAGCGGCTCGTTTAGTCTACGGCCAATGGTAGACCATTGCAGAGGTGAGCTTCTACACAACATCTTCCAGGCACCATAAGGATCCTTAGAGGACTAATATATATATATATACATATATATATACATGCGCCTTAATAATTTGAGTAGGGTTTTGTGTCTTGTAGTATAAGTATAATAAGGAACCCTAGGGAATGATATTGGTAATCATTTAAGCTTCTGTGTGACGTTGAGGGCTGAAGGATTCCGGGTTTCAGGGGTCTGTCGGGCGTAAGAGGGGCTGGGTGCCTAACGACTCTGTGACCACTTGCGGTGCTCCAAGCACCTTACAGCAGGACGCCGCTTGATGTAGACATGCACTACACCCTTGAGACTTCACGCGTTACCTTTCCCAATGCCACATCTGAATCCCGTAAACCCGTAATCTTACATCAAGGCCGGTTTGTGGCACAGATTCCTAATTTAGGGGATCCCTGCTATCCAACAACAAAGGCTCAGGGGCTTGCACGGTTTCTCAGTCTTACAGACTGACCTTTCCCAAACCCAAAGAGGCAGCTTCAGGAAAAAGACAACATGGTACCGCCTGATAACGACAAATCCCCATGAAATCAGTAAACAGGCCTGAGTATGTGCATGGACGTAGAGCGTTGGGTGGGCCCAGAAGGCTAGGGAAGGCCTGAGATAGAGCGTGCTGGGCCACGTGGCTTCGGCAAAGTCGCTCTTCTAGGATTTCAGGGTATTAGGCCAGGGCTGCTACAACTGGATGCCCCTTTTTACACCTGGGCTATGCATATGCCAGGAACCGAGGCAAACCCTAAACCCTAAAAGCCCTAGACCTGCAATCTTCGGTTTGGGGTGTAGTGTAGGGCTTGGGGCACGGGGATCCGATAAACGACATGTTATTCAATATAGCGTGCGCAGGCTGACGGGGCTGCAAGAGATAGGGTAATGTAAGTTATGGTCCTGCTAGTGGAGCTGCAGGTGGCCACGATTGCTGCTCAGTGCTGCTTGCTGCTCGCCCGGGTGGTACGAGCACTGCCAGTTGAACTAGTTTTCTCAGAAGCCCAAAAAACTTCTGCTCCCTAAACCCTAAACCCTAAACCCCTAAACCCTAAACCCAAACTTGCTCTTCGCCCCAGTATTACCACTTGCGACCAGTGACTAGTGCTTCTGAAAGAACCAGTAGGCTCCTGAGGCCTGGCTTTTAGTTTTAAAGCCGGTTTAAGGTTTAGGGTTTAGGGTCAGGTTTTAGGGTTTAGGGTTTAGGGTCAGGTTTTAAGGTTTAGGGTTTAGGGTCAGGTTTTAAGGTTTAGGGTTTAGGGTCAGGTTTTAGGGTTTAGGGTTAGGTTTTAGGGTTTAGGGTTTAGGGTTTAGGGGTAACAGCAAGCGTGCCCTCCTGACAACATGTATTAAATCGCGGAAGCTAATACTCGGTGGATCGGATCACTTAAAAGCCCATGCCCAAGACCTGGCGTAGCGGTGTCTCAAGGTTAGGGTTTTCGCTTCAGGGTTCAGGGGGTCTTTTGTGGTTAGGCCAGGCTTGATGATGTTAGGAGTGTCGCAGACTATGCATACAACTAGAGGAACGATAAGGGGCTTCGGATAAGCGAATAGCTTACTGTCGTATATCGAAGACAAGTTACTACAACTCAGGGCCTGGGCCTCAGAGACAGCCCTTGCACCAAGAAAGTACTGCAGAGCTTAGGGCTGCTCCGGTGTTGGGTTTAGGGTTGCTCTAGGGGGTTGACGAATTACACAAAGCAGTACTCCTGTGGATTCCTGTACATAACTACATAACTGTCGCATGATACTCTATACCCCAGAACCCTCGACAAACTACTCACAATCGCGTGTCATCAAAGGCTCGACTCCCTTGAGCCGTAAGCCAGGAAGCTATGATACTTAGTATAGGGGCCGTAATAATTGGAATAGGGTTTGGGGGCTTCCTTATTGTAGTTATAATATAAGATGCCCAAGACCCTACTCTAATTATTAAGGCCCCTATACTAACCTCAGTATGCAGAGCCCTGCTCAATACTCCTGCATTCGAGGGCCGTTGAACCCCGAATTGCATGATGCTGCCCCTTGTGAAAAAAGTTGCCTTCTGTGCACCAGGGCTCTACACTCCATAGGAAACCCCACAAAGTTGGAAACCGGAGTAGGGACAAATAGTGCTCGGATTCCCTATACATCACTCTTCAGGATTGAAGCTATTGGGTTTCCAACTTTTGGGCTTCTACTATAAACCCAAAAAACCAAGGGTTTAGGGTTTTAGGTTCCTCATCGCAACTGTGGTTAAGAAGCCAACCGACATCGGTATCTGGCAAGGCCGAAGACCACACCAAGGCTGAGCAGCTTTTCGCTCCAAGAGGATTCAAACTTGCTCCAGTCATATGGCTCAACTTCGTTGAAGCCAGCTATAGACTCGAAGACTCCACACGTCTACTAGTACAGCAAAATTCCTCAGCAAATGCAAAGTAGGGATCCGTATTCAGGCAGAGGAAATTAAGCCTTGAAGTGCGGATGCTCGGAGTCTCTGAGGATCTAACTACTCGCTATCTCTTGGCCGTCCAAGTTGCCACGGTTGGAGTGGAGAAGCGGAGAAGCGTAGAAATGGGTCACCCAGAAGCCCAGCAGAAACCTAAACCCTAAACAATACACTACGAGGCTCACACAAGGGCTCGGTGGGGCCTACTTAGTTTACCCTTCACAGGACGTGAGGTGGTGCCTGACAGTTCTCAACTCCAAAGAAATCCCGGACGGCCAAGCCTACTATAGGAGCCTAGATGGGGGTTTCCGAAAATAGGGGACCCTAATATATTACCCCAAATAATAAGATCCTTATTATAAGGACCCCAAAATAAGGTACCCCTAATTTTCGGAAACTCCCAGATAACTACCAATACTATTCTTTTGGGGGGTCCTTATTATGATTATAGCCTATTCTAAGTATGAAGGCCCCTACATTACTCAAAGCCCCTGCTCTGTCTCTGCCTCCTGGACTGAGACGTCTGGCAGCTGCAAATGGTCTTAGCCCAGAGGGTCCATATATACTACCATTATGGAATTAAGTCCCAAAAGACCATTCATATTAGGGTTTTGGGGACNNGGTAGTATATATGGACCCTTAGGGTAGTTTAAACTGAACAGGCAAAGCCTGGTCATCATGACAGAAACAGGGTAGTTCTCTAAATGAGGGTCCCTTTTGGGGTCCCTTTTATAAGGGTGCCGTACTATACTGGGGACCTAAAAAGGGACCCTAATTTAGAGAACTACCCAACAACAAGCATGGGCCAATTAAAGTTTGGCAATGCCTGTAGTTCATCAGGGAATCGTATTCACAGGAATTAGAAAGGTCCCTAGCCCTGTACACCTCAACAGCGTCCATACTAAATCCGACATGCGCAATCGCAATTCTTCAGCCTTACAATGAAATCAACGCACGCCCTGTTCGGGGCAGGCTGTCTTCACCGGCTCGCGCCAGGTCTAAGTCGATCTGCTCGAAGATGAAGCCCGTGACCGCATACATGTTGAGAACAATGCCTCGGGAAATAGGGTAAAACCCTAAACCCTAAACCCTTACACTCTAAACCCTAAACCCCTAAACCCTAAACTGGACCTCTGGACCTCAGCAGTGAAGTGAGTTTTAGGGCAGGAGTGGCCCAAAAGCAGGTTCGAAAGGCCTGACTGATAAATTGTACGGATTAGGTTTTTGCTTAATGGTTTGGGGTTCATAGGGCTTAGGGTTCAGGGCTCTTCCTTGAGACCATAGAGGCAGGATCCCAGCTACAAGGCTCTAGTTGATCGGCGGCCTACACTATTCTCTAATTGAGGACTGTTCTCTTCTTGGGGTGTATTGCTGTTACCCACGTCTACCTTATCATGCGCAACACCCTAAACCCTAAACCCTAATACCCTAAACCCTTTTTGCATCCGGGCTTGGGAAGTCGGCCCCCTTTTTTCACAAGGGACTCTGCTGCTGCCCTTACTGCCCAGCTTGACCCACAAGACAGTACTCATGTCTGAGATGCGAGACCGGCCACTTCGCGGCCCCCTAAACCCTAAATCCTGATACCCTAAACCCCAGGAAACTGGCAAACCTGAATCCGAGGTGCTGAACAGCAGAGCCATTGCTTGAAAAGGCGCCTCGGTGCACAGTTTCCTTCCCAACTGTATAACCCAAAGGGTCCATGTACCCAAACAGCATATACTTTGGGCCCAAGGTGCCCAAATAGGGACCACATTAGGGGCAGAGTACGTACTATCACTACTTGGGCACATGGACCCTTAGTGATCCTGTCCAGCTTCAACCCTAAAGCTCCCTACTATAGGGGCCTTAATAAATTAGAATAGGGTTTTGGGCTCCTTTGTAGTATATCTATGATAAGGAGCCCTAACAGTTTTCATAAGTAATCATTCAGGCTGCTATATTTAACCAAGACAACTTGTCGGTGGCTTCCAGTCGCAGGAGGTTTCGGAGCCTAGGCTTTGCGCTTCGGGCCTTCACAATGTTCAGAGTCTAGACAGTTTAGGGTTTAGGGTTTAGGGTATAGGGTTTAGGGTTTAGGGTTTAGAGTTTAGGGTGTAGGGGCTTCAATTCTGAATGATAGTGTCGGGGCCCCTAAAAGAATTTATGAATAGGTACCTCTACAGGACCACAAAAGGAACGGCCAAGTTTCCCAAAGTGCCACCTAGGATTTTGAGACTTGGATAAATTGCAGGTCAGATTGGAGTTGTGGGGTTTTCGAAACTTAGCACGTTGCCCCTAAACCCGAAACCCTAAGCCAGGCATGTGGTTTTTAAGCTGACGCCTTGAAATCGCTTTGGCTTCAAACTTCAGGGTGAGGATGCGTGTGGGAAGGCTTTACGAATTATGGGAGGTTTGGGATCGTGGTTTAGGGTTTTGGGGCTTAGGGTTTAGGGTTTACGGTTTAGGGTTTAGATCAGTAGTTGGGGTTCACAGGATTATGCGGCACTTGGTCCTTTGAGGATAGCATGTGGGATTTCCTGGTTTCACCGGTTTGGGACCAGGCGCCTGGACGCAGAAGTAGAAGCTGTAAGTCGTCAAAACCAAGCTGAGCACACTGATGCTGGCCTTGTCCTCCGGCTCTCCACAAGAGGCTTATAGGGCATATACTCAGACCCCCAAGTCTAAATTAAAAGGATAACATGTTCTTCGATGGATCCAGCTGTACCAAGGATAGAACATGTGGCGGCCAAAAATGTACTAAACTTCGGGGCTGAGGCAGGGCTGAGGGTTTAGGGAATCAGACCTCTATGCGGAAATGGATCACTAGGGGTAGCGCGAAGTGCCTGCATCATCTGGAGACCCTACACTTATCCCAAACTGGTCGAAACCGTGTGCAGAAGCCCCCGGTAATGCAGTAACCGCTAAACCCCAAACCCCCAGCCCTCAACGTGAAACCCTGAAGCCCTAAATCCTCACCCCTCAGCCCAAAACCCTTTCTTTTTGAGCAGGGACTGCAATGCACTAAGCCCTGAATCCCAAAACCCTTAAACCTTCAAACCCTAAACTCCACCTGCCTCAAACCCGAACCCCAAAGTCATTTCTCCTCCATGAGCTTCAACAAGTCCTGAGGGACGAAGCGGCATTCGGAAATATGCGAAAAACTGAAAAACCTTCGTATGGAGGCCTCAATAATTCGGGTAGGGTGGGATCTTATCAGGTCTTCTTGGTTTAATGGCTGCAGTTTTTATTGTGGTGCACAGACATGGCCCTATCATTTGATAGGCGCAAACGAGTGCTGCACCATCCTGGCCCAAGATGAAAAACTTGAAAATTAGGACGGGGGTTGGGCTCCTTGTTTGATTATGCTAGATTGCTACAAGTATATTAAAGAATCCAAGTCATTCAGGTCCATGTAATATTGGAATCGAGGTTCAAAATCATGCACCTGGCTTAATGTCGGGGCCTGAGTACTCCATACCTTTTTCCGGGGTGCTGTATGTTAAGCGATACATTAGGGAACGCCAACGAATACTATTATCAGTTATTCAAGCTTCATCCTATCGGAGGGCAGCACGGTTTAGACGGCTTTGGATTCAGGTTTGGGGTTTGATCGCGGTTGTTAGGGGTCAGGGTTTAGGGTTTAGGGCAGAAAGTCCTGCCTGTTTCCCTGGCAATTGCTGGAGAATCCAGTAACCCCGACATTGCCTCCTAATCTTCATCACAGGCAATACGAACAGTCAAATCAGTCTTCACCCAAAATACCCACTGCTAGAACGAGGTGCGGCGAACTACCACACTCGCATTTGCCTTGAACCCATACCATGGGGCCTAAGTAGTTAGAATAGCGGCTGGTCGAAGCAGCAAGTCGGAGCTAGAAACGAGTAGTCTTACCAAGTGTTAGGCTTTCGTATGTTGTCGGGTGTTGGGTGTGTTTGGCTCTTCGTTCTTGACAATCACTGCCGGCTCCTCGCGGAGTATGCCACGCTGTGCACTTTGGCGAACGGCGTGGCTGAGCTTCATGGGGCTTCCATAGAGTATCTCCTGAGTCGGAGTTCTTGATAAGGAACTTAGTTTGAGTTACCATAATATTATGGAAATCCTACTATTTACTACAGACTCTTTGAAGCTACAATAACAATATGGAAATCATACGATTTACTATAGACTCTTGTAAATTAAGTTCCTTCAGAAGAGCCCAGGAAGTGCCAGGGTATCATGTCGAGGCTGCAGGGCTGTGTTGGCTAATCATTTGTGGTTTCAATTAAATTAAGCCATAACTAGGCGCCTGGGGGATTTAAGCTTAGGCTTGGAGTTCAGGAAAGTTCTAATAAGAAAATGCTCCGAGCAAGCTGCCAAGCTTCTTTGACAAAGACCTGCGTGACGATCGTCGTGAGCAGAAGGCTCAAAATGTATCTCTGCGAAGACGCCATGGTGAAAATTGTGTTGATATCCATCACCACAGCCAGCAAATGCAGAGACAGCTTCACGACCATGCTGTCGAAGAACCTTGCGTGCTGTCTTTCGCAACATCTAGCCATCTTGTGCACACAAACAAACACCCCCCCTTCCCCAACGCAACGATCGAGAGAAAAAAAGCAACGTAGCGGGAATGGCAGCCGACACTCAAGTTTGCAGCCTAAACCCAAAAACCCATAAACCCTCACCCCAAATCCCTAACCCTTGCCCCAAATAGTGAAGCCCCCAAACCCCAAAACCCCTAAACCCTCACCCCAAATCCCTAACCCTGGCCCCAAATAGTGAAGCCCCCAAACCCAAAAACCCCTAAACCCTCACCTCAAATCCCTAACCCTGGCCCCAAATAGTGAAGCCCAGACCCGAAGCCGCGCATCTAGTCTTCAAGTTGGCTCCCCTGCTTGGCTGACCAAGTTGAGGGTCTAGGGCTTTGGGCAACTGTATGGTAAGGATCATGAAATCAAAGATAGGTAACGCCCAAAGGGTCCAAGGTACTGCTAGGGGGGATACTTTCCCAAATCATAATAAGGATTCCTAATATAGAAACCCTACATTCTACTATATATGTACTTTTTTGGACCCTTTGGGACGAGAAACAGGAACTGTATCGAAACCCACCAGGAAAGCTCTGATCTGAAGGCTCCATAATGTAGGGGCCTTAAGAATTAGAATAGGGATTTCGGGGGTTCCTTACTATAATCATAGTACAATATACCCCCCCCCCCCCGAACCCTTTTCTCAACTATTTTTGGGGGGTTCCTTACTCTAGTTACAGTATCATATACCCCCAAACCCTATTCTAATTAAGGCCCCTTCTTATGATTAAGTGCTCTGACCAAGAGGCCTCTCGGGTTGCCAAAGCACCTGGAAGGCTGGCTGCTGCTTTTGTTACGCCGGGTTCTTGCTAAGGGGTGTAGTTTAAGCTACCAGAACAAGAAAACTCTGTTATCTATTATAGATCCCTACTATGGTAACTTAAGTTAAGTTCCTTAACAACGAAGAAACGCTGTTATTTACTATAGATCCTTCTATTATGGTAGCTTAAGTTCAGTTCCCTTAACCCTAAACCCTAAACCCTAAACCCTAAACCCTAAAACCCTAAGTTCAGTTCCCTTAACAAGAGCCCAGTAAGGGCCTTCAGGGGGACCCACGGTTTACTCGGGGCCTGGGGGGAATTTAGCACGCAACGAAGGGCTGCTAGGGGGTTTAGGGTTTAGGGTTTAGGGTCTAGGGGTCATCAGGGAGGGTTCTTTAGAGCTGAAGGCTTTTAGGGCTGAGGGTGTCAGGGCTCTGGGGGCATTTAGGACTTGTGTTTCTCAGGGTTTAGGGCATGTACGCAAGGGTTTAGGGCATTTAGGATTTGTTTTTCCAGGGTTTAGGGCATTTAGGATTTGTTTTGCCAGGGTTTCGACTCACACACTCGCAAATGCAGGCATGGCAAATTTTTCCATGGTTTAAAGGCATTTAGGATGTGTTTTCCAGGGTTTTAGGGCATGTAGGATTTGCTTTTCCAGGGTTTAGGGCATTAGGATTTGTTTTTCCAGGGATTCGGGCATTTAGGATATGCTTTTCAGGGTTTAGGGCATTTAGGATTTGTTTTTCCAGGGTTCAGGGCATTTAGGATTTGCTTTTCCTGGGCTTGGGGCGTTTAGGATTTGTTTCTCAGGGCTTCGGGCCCCAACGGGGGGAGAGTAGGATCGCCGTCATTTCGGTTGCGTAGCTTGAATCATGTAGAATAGTCGGGACACCCGCATCCCTGGAGCCATAACTTACCTTAAAAAAACCCTGAAACCGAAACATCCCTAAACCCTCCTTCGCGGGCTTCGCCCTTCTACTCTCAGAACAGCATCGCAACTGCTCTCTCAAACCCTCAAACCCTGAAAGTCCGTGCTGTGGAGCCAATGCCAGCATCCGCCGATACCCTAAAAACCCTAAACCCTAAAAGCCCTAACACCCTAAAAACCCTAAACCCAAGAAGCCCTAAAAACCCTAAAAACCGAACAACAAATCCAAAAACCCTAAAAACCATCCCAAAAAACTCCCAAAACCGGTTGGCATCGTCCTAAAAGATCCTAAACCCTAAACCCTAAACCCTAAACCCTAAACCGTGGCTCTTTGAGGCCCCCCGCCTCGGGGTTCGCCTCAGAGGGCCAACTTCGCTCCTCTGAGCTCCGCGGTGACTCTTGGGATGCAGGGCTCTCTGCTTTTGGGGGGCTTAGGGGTTTAGGGGTTTGGGGTTTAGGGGTTTTGGGGTTTTGGGGTTTTGGGGCTTTTGGGGCTTAGGGTTTTGGGTTTAGGGGTCTAAAGTTTTGGGTTTAAGGTAGGGTTTAGGGGTGTAGGGGTGTAGGGTTTAGGGGTTTAGGGTTTAAGGTTTTGCGATTTGGGGTTTAGGTAGGTTTTGTGCAGAATATGGAACGGGGGGTAGAGTCCAGCGTGTAGGGGTTAGGGGTTGGGGGCTCAGAGATGAGATTTTGGGGTTCAGGGTCTGGGGTCTAGGGGTGCAGTGTTCAGTCAGGGTGCAAGTGTGGGGGAGCAAGGCACCCGTGGTGATGGGGTTTGGTGCTCACCGTGCCAGGTTCAGGGCTCGGGGTTTGAGGTATACAGACTCTGTCGTTGATATGGAGGGCGATGACGATAATGGCGTGAGTTGTGCTATTGCACACATGAGGCTGACCTCGAACACCGTTTTGCCCTTGTTCTTCTGATGCTGCGACTAGCTACCAGTTCTTGCCGCTGTCATTGCTGCTCATCGCGACCATCGCCGGGCGACAGCGGAGTGGCTGATGCGGCCGTGGTAGTGGTGCTGGTCTTGGCGGTGGTGGTGGTGGCGGCGGCGGCGGTGGTGGTGGTTGCGGTGGCGGCGGTGGTGTGGCATTAGTAGTAGAAGTAACAGGTAAAAGTAACAGCCCACAGTCATACCAGTAGTACTGATAAGTGTCAAGGCACGAGTAAGAGTACGAGCAACCGCACAGCAAGAGCAAGGATACCATGGTCATAGTCGCAGACATCTTCATTGTCGTAGAAGCAAAAGAAGCTAGTGACGGCAGTAAAAAAAAAAACAAGTGGTGCTGTAGAAATAGTACTGGTAGTATCGTGATGTTGCCGTAGTAGTGGTAGCGGCATCAGTAGCGGTACTAGTTCTGCTAGTAGTAGTATAGTAGTAGTTTTTGTCACCCACTTGGCACGTCGACGACAGCACTGCAGGGNNATTGGGCAAGTCGAGGCTCTGCAACATCACCAACAAGCCAAAGTAAACACCAAAAACCAGTCCTCGCAAAGCCTCCACCCGCCTCTGGTTTCAGAGACCAAAAATCTAGATCACCATGTCCAGGAAGAGTTTGGCTTCCATCAAATCACTAGCACTCCTAGTTAGGGAGGTGCGAACGTCAAGGCTTTTCAGCCAAACATTCACCCCAGCTTCACCACCAGCTGCTTCGAGTCCCCACCAAAAATACGGCTTCAAAACGTCATTTCACAGCAGCTGGCGTTATCATCAATTAGAGACTTCCTAACTTTCTCAGTAGTGTGCACTCAAACAGTCAAAAACTCAGCGAATTACGAATTTACAAGGGGAACAGGACCATGGCGCAGGGCCCTACACAGTATGCAATAGAGGCTCACTAACTACGGTCTGTCCAAGTCTGCCCTAGCCCCCCCAACCACCAACAGCTCCCCACACCAAAACTGAAATCGGCTTACCAGGGCAGAGATGCTACCTGTCTATTCCCAGGGTTCACTCATTCACTCGACTCAGGTCTGCTCGCACTCAACTCAGGTCACGTTCCGTAGCTTGGTGGACAGGGTCCGTTTGCAGGTCAGGCACCGTAAGTGCCTGCATACACAGGAGGGGTCTCCCCTGTCCATGTCCGCTCAGACTCTTTGGTCATTGTCTCGAGAGGTGCACCAGATGTTTCAGGGCCACAGATCCGTCCAGCGACTGTGCACCTTTCTGGGCAGACAATTGCCCGGAGCGCATTTCACGAAAGAAGTCGCGAAGTCTCAGCAGCAGGCGTTCTATATCCCTAAACCCTAAACCTGAAACCTAAGTTCAGGGCACAAGGGCTCTAGCATTTTAGGTTGTGGGCTCAGGGTTCAGGTCTTAGGGCTTTAGGGTTTACACGGCTTTGCGGGTTCAGGGTGGCAGGTTTCTTTCTTAAGTTGAACCCATGGGCCCCTAACATGGGCCCTTAGGGGATTCTAGGGTCCCTTAAGGGTATATGTAGGGTATATAGTAGGTATATTAGGGTCCCAGGGTTAAGGGCCCATACTAGGGGCCCATGGGTTCTACCTTAGATTCTTGAGAGAGAAGTGGCTGGTTAGGAGGCTCTAGGCCTCCTGGGTGTATGTGCGATGCATAGTTCGCATGCCTCTGGGGCTTTCTTCAAGTATGGCTCTAAGGGTTTAGGGTTTAGGGTCTAGGGTTTTTTGGGTTTAGGGATTGAGGGTTTAGGGGTTTAGGGGTTTAGGGTTTAGACTTTAGGGAGCTCTTATAAGGAATCCTAGCGAACAGTACGGGTAATCATTCTGGCCCCGATCTTGAAGTTGAGGAGCCATGAGGAATAGCAATGGCTATTACGCCACCCAAAAACTACTCGTCAATATATAGTCTACCCTAAACCCTAAACCCTGAACCCTAAACCCTAGACTCTACACTATGCCCGTGTACTCGGATGCAAGAATGTGCAGGGTCTGGGCTTTAAGATCTAGAGTTCCCGCGTTGGGGCCACCAAAGCATCTGACCCAACCACACTTTAGAACCCCGCCCCCGCCGTAGGGTGCCAAAACAACAAGAAAGAAACCCTGAAACAAGATCCCAAGCCCTAACCCTGAACCTAATGAGCCGTATACGGCACGACAAAGCCCGAAACAATCCCTGTCGCTGTTTTTTTAATGCGGCCCAGGGGGCGTCGGTGGAACATCCTCTTCCGTGACCTCTCGGGACCCACCAACCCTAAACCCTAAAGCCTAAACCCTAAACCCTACCTGTAAAGGGTTTAGGGACTTCAGGGTTTAGCTCCGAGCGCTGAGGCTTAGGATTTTGGGTCTGTGGTTTTCAGGGCTTTGGCTTTGGGTTTTAGCTTTGGGGTGGAGGTTGCCGGGTTTTCTGTGCGTGCACCTGCGTTGGTTAGATTGTAGGGTTCATGGAAAAGGCTGCGGTGTCAGGGTTGAGGCTGAGGCTTTGGGGGGTTTAGGGTTTGGGGTTTTGTTCGTGGGTGTGCGTGTGTGCGTAGATTGTGTGCCGTTCAGGGTTCTGGGTTGCAGATTATAGGGTTGAAGGGTGAAGCGCCTTACTTAATTAGGCTTCCGACGGTTCGGTTCTAGGGCTGTTCTCTTTGATTTCTCTTTGCCTTGCAGCCAAGGTGACTGGCAATGTCCGCCCACTT
>CAJNDV010022669.1:9228-48770 GCA_905221635.1 Symbiodinium sp. CCMP2456
AAAAGTGTGCTTGCGAAGGGAACGGCTGCGCCGGGCATGCGAGAGTGGCAAGCTTGCTCGACAGTATAATACTACTACTAGGACTACTACTACTACTACTATTACAAGCCTCTCGGCTGAGAGGGCGCTGATGCGCCGATGCAGGATAGGGACGATCCGTGTGCTCGGAATAACCATGAATTTCCGGATGCGGTCCCTCTGCCTTGCAGTACAGACGCTTTTGAGCCTGGTGCAGATGAAGCACCTGCCTACGACAAGATCTGGAACCCCTGCTGTAACAAGATCCCAGTTAGCCCATTGGACCAGCACGCCCGGGAGATCTTCAGCTGCTCTCAGCGCCGACAACACTGGCTGGCGCGCCTTGGCGAAAGCATGCTCCGAAGAGCTGGAGGGTACTTGCAAGACCCAGGATACTTTGATAGCTTCGATGTTGAACACCTGGCCTCACATCATGGAATCTCCTTGTGGGCGGCCAGGAGGTCGCCATACCCACCGTGCGAATTGGAGTTATGGCTTTGGGCTCGGCTGTACTACCCTGCCATTGTACGACACCTCTGGCCCAGTGGCACTCCCCGGGTGGTGGAATTTCACACCATGGACTGAGCTATGGAGCAGCGAGCTTCCCCCTGGATGCCAAGCAAGTAGTGCGACTATATCGCCAGACTACGGCCGCACGGGCAGATTATGGCGACTTAGGCCTCAAGCCAGGACCCATGTACACAAGCGCCGCAGACCTAGGAAGTGTGGCCAGAGACTTCGCGTCTTGATTCACAGGATCATCCAAGTGCTCGGAGGGGGATCGGACACCGCCTTCCTTTCCAAGCGGTGCCGTTTCAGGTTTATAGCACAGTCACATGTCGAGATCGGAGTGCGGCTGTTGCACTGGCTTGCCTTGAAGCCTGTTGCCTTGAAGCCTGTTCGCATCTCTTCCTGGATGTCTGGTAGGGCTCAAGCTGAAGCTGGATCGAGGATCATGGCCACGGAGGCGGCAATGGAAAGCTCGGATGAATCCTCGGCCCCATCCAGGACAGGAACGGGGACACGCAGCCCTCCGAGGGGACCTCCGCCGCCACAGCCGATCCAGGCCCTGGCACCGCTGTCGCACAGGTTATCCAGTGCGATCGGGCAGGCCTTGCGGGAGTCAGGTCTGGACCCACAGTGGGTCCTGACACATGTCCCATGGGACTGGCAGCAGTTCACCTCGGTCACGGTCCGCATCGAGCACTTACGCCACAACGACCAGGTGCACCCGAACATCCTCTTCGTTGGGGATGACGTCGACACCATCGGCCCGGACGCCCCTTCTTCGTCGGCGGCTATAGCGGTGCAAATGGAAGCAGAGGGCAGGGCGAGGATGACAGCGGCTGAGGTCGAACGGCTCCATGTGGAAGAGGCCTTTGACAGGCTGGAAAGTGACTTGGCCTTCGCAGAGCTCATGGCCGAGGACGACGAAGAGGAGGCAGAGGAGGATCAAGATGGACATGTCGACCCAGCGCCTCCCACTTCGGCTTCGGCTACGACGACCTCCGCTCCGGCGACCTCTTCTACGGGCCGCGTACCACTGCCCCCAGGACCACCACCAGGATGGCGAGGACCGGTTCAACCACCAGGCCCTCCACCGGGATGGCGAGCTCTCGATCCGGACTCCGAGGCGACCGCGCCGAAGGCTACGGCACCGAAGGCGAAGGCTACGGCACCGAAGGCTACGGCTACGGCACCGAAGGCTACACCTGGCAGAAAGTGTGGATCCTACCTTGAATGCAAGTACGGCGTTGCAACATGTCTCGGTTCCATATTTTCATGCATTGGAAGCATTCTCTTTGACTTAGGCGCCGCCGCACAGGCTGAGAGACGCCGAGCCTTGAGAATGGTAGATATAGGTCCCTGGGATCCTGGTCCCCTTGTCACAGAAGTCAGGACTGGGTGTTTGGCTCTCGCGGGGGCAAAGGTCCTCATCGACCGAACAGACAAAGACAGTATCATTGGCGGGCAGCCTTGGATGAAAACAACAGGGCTCTACAGCGCGCTTGCAATCGGCATGTACGTGATACTGTTCTACCTCTACATGTCTCCCATCCTACCCAGCTCTATGACGGCCAGGTACACTATCACGACCTCCCCGGACTCGGCTTCAGGAACCCCACTCAGCTCCACGCAGGCGGGTTCACCATCAAGAAGCTTGAGCCAAACATGTGTGCGCCGTCACAGGTCCAAAGGGACGGGCTTTCTCCGCTCCGCTACAATGCAGCAGGACACAATATTTCACCAGATCAGCTTCCTGTACCAGACTCTGCAATCTGCACTGGCAGGATACATCAGCAAGGCGTCTCTCTCAGGTTGGGCCAGTCCCAAGTCTGGCCGTGTGCACAGGACGATCTCTCCGAAGCTGCTGTTTGCCTTACTCTTCTTATCCAACATGCAAGCAGCCCGCTCAGTGCACACAGAGGTGAGGGTTGGCATCGACCCCGCTAGGATGCCTGAAGTTTCGACAAAGATTGCGGGTACCAGGGAGGCCGAATGGCCCAATTACGCAGACAGTACCAGAATCAAACGCACGTACAAACGTGCATTCTCCCGTGCCTGCAGGAACGGCGGGGCGTACTACAAAGGAGTGTGGCGAGAACATCAGTGGTTCCGGCCGGTGCCGATCAAAACCCACTCACTACCCAGGACACATCGGCCGTCAGACTGCAAGCCGAACGGAAGGCCGCTTCGAATACTTACATGGAACGCTGGAGGCCTTCATGCACAGATTCTTCGCGAGGTCGAGACCTACGCCACAGATGTGGCATTGGACATTTGCGTCCTTCAAGAAACGCGGTGGGCCTACGATGCGAATTGGAGTACCCCAGACTTCCATTTCATCCACTCGGCAGGTGCAGCCTCCGAGGACAAAGTCGGGGGGCTACTGACCATGGTCTCGACTCGACTTGCCAAGTCCTCAGAGATACAGTTCCATGCGGCACATCCGGGCCGGCTTCTACATGTCAGAATCAATCGATCCCATCCCATCGACGTAATGAACGTCTATCAGTACACTGCCAACGATCACAAGCTCACTCCTGCACGCAGGCAGCAGTTCCTCACGAAGCTCCAGAAGACTCTCCGAGGCGTCCCCAATAGACATGTTCTGGTCCTTGCTGGAGACTTTAATACTACATGTACCACCATGGAAAAGGTCTGTGGCAGATGGACTATGCTATCTCGGGAACATCACAACAAGGAGTCCGAGGACCTCATGGCAATCCTCTCAGCTTTTGCTTTGACCGTTCTGAATACGTGGAACAGGCCGACACACAGGCAGCTCGCAACCTTTACGTTCGGAGAGCTTTCTTCGCAGATAGACTACATTATGTGTCGACAAACACAGGCCAACAGCAGAGCCAAGCAAGCTGAAATCTTGCCTCAATTCCCGGTAGCATGTTGGAGAGACGGGGCGAAACACCACCCGGTGCACACGCTGCTGGAGGTTCCTCACTTTGTGAATCGAGGATCACAAAATCCTACACGACCTAAACTAGACTCAGCGAAGCTGATTGCGGACATCAGGTCTTCTGCCGTCTCCGGGGCACTCGCGGATCTCAGACAACAGGTCCAGCAGAAGCTCGCTGCTCAAAGTTGGACCAGCTTGCAGCAACTGGAGGAGGGCATCACCGACATAGCGACCAAGCTCTACCCAGTATCGCCCGTTGGCACCTCAGACGAGGCAGTCCGCCAAGACCTACATGACCGGGCAAGGCATATGTGGGGTTTGTTTCGAAGTATGCGCTCACAAAAATTCACGGCGCAAGGTGTGGTCACAGCATGGAGATTATGGGCTCAATTCGTGCAGGCACACCGAGCCCACAAACGGAAGGCCAAAGCCAAAAGCAAAGCCTATAAGCAGGACTTGTTGGACACGGCTCAGCAAGCTGCGCGGCGAGGCGACATGCACCAGGTGTGGAAGGTGGTGCACACACTTGCTCCGAAGGTCCGGCGCAAGCCCTTGCAGCTTTATCGGGACGGACACATCATGACCCCGGAAGCGGAACTGGATTGGATCATAGAGGCCTTCGGGGAGCGATATGGAGCCAGAGCACCTCCTCAAACCACCCGAGCACGGCAGTTCCCACCAGTTCAGGTCTCCGAGGCGGAAGTATGGCATCAACTCGAGCATCTCCCGGTCCGCAAGGCTGTACCACGATCGGCTGCACCCTCGGTCCTATGGCGGGCTTGTTCATCGGAGATTGCACATTTCATTACTCAGCAGTTCAATCTTCAATGGCAGCAACCGGATCTACAAGTTGAGCAGGATTGGGCCGATGCCTCTGTTGCACTTCTCCCTAAGCCAAAGGGTAAAAATGACAAACCGCTGGAATGGAGGCCAATCGGCCTACAACATCCCATCGGGAAAGGACTGATGAAGATCCTCATCACCAGGGCCAAGGACCAGATTCACCAGCTTGTGTATTCCTGGCCTCAATGTGCTTACGTTCCACATCGGAACACTTTTACAGCACTAAAACGAGTCCTCAATCATTGTAGATATGTTAGAGATCAAGCAGCGAGCCATCGACTCACTGTACATCAGCAACATGCAGGAGTACAACAGATCCACAACAGTGGGGGACTACAAATATGTATGGACCTCACGGCTGCTTTTGACTTAGTCTCTTGGAGTGCTGTTCGTGAGGCGCTGGAGCTCGCACAGATCGACCCCTCAATTCAGGAGGTACTTATGCAATGGTTAAGCCAGGTCAAGTACATCTTTCGCCACAAACAACATGAGAAGGAAATCTGGCCCAGTTGGGGCCTGCGACAGGGATGCATCGGAAGTCCGGTGCTCTGGTCGGCTTTCACAGCTTTACTTTGCAAAGCTATAGATTTGCGCATGAGGCAATCATGGTGCTCAGATCATGCCACTTTGTACGCTGACGACAGCCACCTTCGCTGGACCTTCCAGACCGTAGCCCAGTTTGAGCAGGCTATTTGCGAGCTCAATTGGACATTCGCTGTCTTCAGGAGACTGGGCATGCAGGTCAACCGGGAAAAGACACAGGCCATTCTTTCAGTCACGGGTGACATCCGTCACAAAATACAGAAGCTGTATGTGCGGAAGCAGGATGGTATTCGTCGACTACTACTATCCCCGGGAGACCCCACTGAGTGGATCCCTCTGGTGGACAAAGCGGAGTACTTAGGCCTCATCGTATCCTATGAACAGTTTGAGTGGCAGTCGGTGAGACATAGAGTCGTCAAGGCACACAAGCGACGCTGGGCCTTGGCATCGCTTCTGCATGCCAAACGCGTGTCCATCCCTTATAAACTTCGCTTATGGCGAAGCTGTGTTCAGTCTTCCATGATGTACGCACTACATTGTCTTTGTCTACAAACAGGGCAAATTCGATATCTACAACGTGCTATCATGAAGCACATCAGGGCCATCACCTCAGACCAGGCCTTCCTCACGGGCAACACACATGAATTTATCTCGGCCAAATACGAGGTCCAATCAGCTCATGATCTTCTGAGACAGGCTCATGCAAGTGAGCTTAAGGTGGCTGGCCTGGGAGACTGGATCCTTGAACATGACTACAATCAGGCCATCAGTCACAGCCTACAGGAGGATATCACGCATCAGGTGCAGGACTCAGACGAGGAATCCCATGCATGGACCTGCCCGGTTTGCATGGAGCAGTTCCCCACAACAGCGGCTTTGAAGATACACGCTAGAAGAAAGCACAAGTTGGTCGATCGTCCAGCTCAGGTATTCGACCGCACCAAACACTCGATAGCGGGTCTTCCACAGTGCTCGGGATGTTTGAAAAAGTTCAGCAGATGGCAGACTCTTGAGTGGCATATCAATCATCATGCGTGTCCGGCCATGAAGTTCGCTGCAGAGCAGAATAAGACAGCTATGCCAACACAGACTGACACATCCAATGCTCAGTCCAGCCAGCCTGACCAGCCCCTCGGCTACCAGGCTCAGAGTTCCGAGGATCGAGAGATCACTACACTGACACAGCCAGTTGATGATGCTTCCGAGCAGCTTCCCATGATTCAAAGATCACATGTACAACATCTGGTTGAACAGGGGCCCAATAGCTTCATTCGATTCTCTTCGTATACTGATCACATGCAGCACTACTGCGTCATTTGTGGACAATGGGTCGTGTCACAACGTGTTATGAAGCTCCACTTCCAGAACACACATGGTGACTTGTACAAACAGCTCAGCAAGATAGCCAAGCGGATCATCGATCAGCGAGCCACTCCGTGTAGCACGTGCCATTACTGCCAGAGACAGGCTAAGGACTGGAGGGCGCATCTTCTGAAATGCACGTCCCTTTGGCAAATTGCCTTCATGTGCGCGTTTCATGAGATGATCACGGCTGCAGGAACGACCGATGGACGAGGACATGGAGGCTTTCTTTGGCGGGGTCAGGGACGCACGGCACACCAGTCCGTTTCCGCCGGATCCCTTCCAAGACTACTCAGCGGAGAGCCAGCTGGACAATGGGCCCAACAAAAGGCGACGAGAACCTTTTGCGAGCAACAAGCATCAGCCACACTCGCACGGTCGGAGCCCCTTCAGCCACTACAACCAGGCCCCGATGCCCACGCAGCACAGAGATCCATTACTTCATACTTTAACAAAAACAGTGCTGCGCCAACAAGAAGAACTACGAATCCTACGTCAAGATACAGCCTTCATCATTTTCCTGAAGCCGGGGCAGGACTCAATCATGCACCACCTGTACCAAGTTGCGGTACAGTTCAAGGCGAGGCAAGAAGCGGAGCCAACTTGGTCTTTGGGTCAGTTCCCACTTCGTATGGTGTTGGCCAATGCCCTCTTCCGGGAGCTCATCGACAGGCTGAACAAAGTCCTGGCCTCACAGGATCGCCTCAAAGCGGTCATGGAACAAGGCTGGCGGGACGACAAAGGATGGAGATTCCAAGCATGGAATCGAACCATGCGTCACCTCGAGCACGACAGGAACAGGCCATCCATCCCGGACGACAAACTCCTGGATCACCTGGCCACCATCACCCAGTGTCTGAAAGCAGTCATTATCACTCGCTTTTGCTGCACCCGCAAAATGACGGAGACGATGTCGTCTCCGGCGACATTCAAGATGGACATATCATTGCGCAGCCACAGTGCATTGACCATGTGGGACACCATGAGGGCTCTCCAGGGGAATGCAGTCTTTCAGCTAGTGGGCATGGGATTCAAGACGGAGTCTCTGGGCAGAGGCCCGGAGGAGCAAAGGCTCAGGGACATGGTCTTCGGCCGACGCTGAGTGCTCCAAGTGCTCCGTCGTCTACAACCTCGGCTCCCGACGTCCTAAGGTTCGTCTTTGTTAATCGTTCCTCCATCTGCTACATGAACTCTACCGTGCAGGTTCTTCTATGGCTTCTTTGTCAACTTCCTGTTCCTGCGGATGTTACTACCGGTCCGGGCCTTGAGTTCATCCGCTCTACGCTTCGTCTCAGTGCTGGTACCAGGATTGATTTGATGACGAATGCACAATGGTGCTCTCTACTACACGGATGGGGTGAGGCGCATCGCCAACATGACGTTTGCGAATTTATGTCTTTTCTCTTTCAAGCTGATGATTGTGGTCTTTTCACAGGCTCATGGCAGGCAAGATCACCAGCCATGGCGGGGGTATCCAGTCGTCTGGATGAGGGGCTCTGCTCTCAGCCGATACTGTTACATCTGCCCGCCCGGAGCAAGACGCTACTTAGGGCTCAAGCTCTTCTGGACGATTGGCATCGGAGCCTGGATCGCTTTCATGCACTATGTGTCGCACCCCCAGCTCTCTTGCTCCAGCTTCACAGATTCGAATACAGAGGAGGCAGAATCCACAAAAGCCACATCAAGGTCATGCCAGATCTGGAGATCCGGGTGCCTGTTTTCACTGGGGAAGGCCACTCTACTCGATCCCAGAGATACCAGCTCAGGGCTTTCATAGAACATCATGGTGAAGAGCCTTCCTCGGGGCATTATACAGCTTCGCTGCTCCAAGAGGACAAGCTCTGGAGTTGTGATGACGGGAGAGCGGCAAAATCCTTTCCGGCACTCAAGGCCACTCATTATAAACAATGCTATGTCCTGCTTTATATCTTGGCCGTAGACCGGGAAGGATCGCAATAGTTTCTGGAAGTGTACATGCTTCTATGGCCCTCCGGGGCGGTGTGCACTTGTCTGCGGGGTGATCAACGTATCACGAGTCTACGACTCCGGGCAAAACGCCTGCTCACGATATTCCCTACGCTAGGCGACCGGACGTCCGCGCTGCGTGCAATGCTCAATGCTACTACTATTACTACTATTACTACTACTACTACGACTACAACTACTAGTAGTTTTACTACCACTACTACTACTACTACTACTACTACTACTACTACTACTAGTAGATTTACTACCACTACTACTACTACTACTACCACTACTACTAATTACTACCACTAGTACTACTAGTACTAGTACTAGTACTACTACTACTACTACTACTACTACTACTACTAGGGTCTACTACTACTACTACTACTACTACTACTAGTACTCCTCCTACTACTACTGCTATTACTACTACTACTACTACTACTACTACTACTACTCTGTCTGCAAATATTTTTTTGATGCTTAACAATTTTTTTTTATGGCCGCAGGGTCAAATTTTTTTGATGTCTATCAAATTTGTTTTAGATGCTTCACCCGGTGCCCTGCCACCGCATGAAGCAGAGTAGGTGATCGGACGGTTGGAAGTTTTTCCACCCCTGCCAGGATGTAAAGGTTGCGCTCCACGACGTGGGCGATCGTTGCAGGATCCAGCTGGCTGCGTGCTGTAACCGGGGGCGTAGCTTGATCTCTCCCTGCCAGGAAATTAACTGAGGAGGATCTTCCTCTGCCGCTGTTGGGTCTCGGTCACGATGCCGCTCTGCACAGTGGGGCCTTAAACACCGTGTCGGAGTCGCTGTTCTTGGCTGCCATTGGCTTGTGGACTCCCGTGCACTGCATCCGAGGAGGCGAAAAATAAGAACAATCGCGACGTTGACCCTGACGATGAGACTGGCTTCTGCTAGCCTCGTGCTTTGTTAATGACTGCCATTGGCGTGGCCTTTGTACAGGGCAAGGCGACAAGCAGAGTTGTCGAGTTTTGCCAGCATCTCCATGAGATCACCGGTCATGCTCAGTGGTAGACGAAATGTCGATTATTTTTCTGCCGCATGGTGTGATAGGGACGCACACAGAAACTACATGTGGGAGGAACTCAAGCGTTGCTGCTTTGCCCTTTGCTCCCAAAGGCCATGTGTTCCTGGATGCCAAAATGCATGAATCGCGCAACGACACCGTCCGCTGTAGCTGCATGAGTTATACTTTAACCTGGCTGCCGGGTAGCGAGAAGAAGCCATGGGGTCCGATGACAGCGAGAGCGAGGAGCAAGAGGAGCGACACCGATGTCACCCTCGGGAGATCACAAGAGTGTTTTCCCTTTGGTTAAGCCTTGTTCACTCTTGTAGGGATGCCATGTTTCTTTTGAATTTCAGGGCTTCCGGCAATCGGTCCGCAACATAGGATCCGTCTTGTGCAGCGCTCGCTGACATCCACCACAGCCATAGGAGCGAAAAGAACGACGTGGCGAAAAGCGTGATCGGGAGGAGCGCCACGAGAAGGCCATGGACGGGGCCAGCCCAAGCTTTTTCGGAATGGACGGAGTGTCAAATCGCATCGGTTGCCACTGCCGAGCCGTGGTTTCAAACTGGGCTTCAAAAGCTGATGTGCGCTGGCTTAATGTTGATCTCTGAAGCAAGGAGGACCGCGACCGAGATCGCGATCGCGACCGTGACCGGGACCGAGACCGTGATCGTGATCGCGAAAAAGGCAAATCGAGCAAAGTACTTCTTGTGAATCCCCGTAGGAGTCAATTTGTGAGAGCGGCTGTGACTGCCAGGCCAGGCAGCCGGGGCTCTGAGGAATTTCACTGGCGCCATGGCAGCTTCCGTGGCATCCGCAGCTCGCACGGAGCGCACTGGAGAGCGCGCGGCACCATATGGCGAGGCACCTGCTAAAGGCCGCCTACTTGCATGAGTAGTCTGAGTAGTCGAAGTCGGGAGTTTGCCTCATAGTTGCGCATATGGAGGCCGTGGCAAACAGGCGATCCTTCCACCTCCGCGAAAGACGTTGGACCGCTCGCGTACATGTCCGTTCCTGTCAGACTCTCGGGCCCAGCGGCACAGCTCAGAGTCGTTGCGTCCCTTGTGAAATGTAGCTGCCGAGGCTTCGGATCTTCCGGAAAATAGGCCAGATCTCATTCTGCTTGAATTCTAGGGAAAGCTGTTCCCGCGTCATGGGGTGTTGCGCGGCACGTAGAGACCGACCCTGTTAGGCGAGCATCACGGCATTCAGGCTGGGCTGCATGTCCATGTCCATGTCTGGTGTGTTTCTGCCTGTAATGGTCGTGTCAGTAGTACACAAGGAAGTACAGGTTGCTTGCGGAGAGCCACGGGCAGGCGTTCACGGAGCGCGGCAAGGAACCGGTCCATGACGAGCTGCAGGCCCTGCCTTTTCTCTCCGACTGGTTTTGGCAGGACCATTTTGGCACACGGCTTTGCAAAGGGCAAAATTGATGGCAGGTGTACGCCTGGCCAGACGTGACACTTCGAGAGTGCTTTGGCTGATGGCTTGAGAGCCTGATATGCTTCATTTAGGGTTTAGGGATGTGTGGGGTCAAGGCGAACAATCTTGGGGCCAGATACACCCGATCTCGCCGAGTCAGAAGCATGTCTTGTGGCTCCAGGTTAGCGGACCTGATCAAGGACGTGGCACCAGAGGCGCGGGACCCCAAGGTGAGGCTGGCCTTCAACCTGATCTACCCTGCCGGAGCCCAAGCATTCCGAGGCCATGCTCGAAACCGAAGCTCTGCTACAGAGACACCGTGTCCAGTCGAGCTGTGAAGAGCGAAGACTATAGTACTGCCCGCAACTGTCTGCAAACCAGCAACTAAGCAGCTTCAACAATAACAGCACGCTTACTGTCGAAGCTTAGCCTCTGAGCCGCAGAACAGTGCCTGAAACCCCGGCCGCGAAGGACAAGACTGGAAAGAACGTTAGCACCAACCTGGGCACGGTCACCTGCGCGCGACGCGGTCCCGATGATGACAAGGCCCGGCCTTTGCTTCGTCTGCTCTTCGGGCTTTGTGTTCGTGGGCCTGTCGTTTTGATCGAGTCCAGCTGGGCAGCACAGCTTTGAAAACTCGAGGGGTTCAGGTGCCTCTAAGATGGTATTCTTCGCTTGGCAGGCTGTCATGGGAATGCATCATACAACTTCCCAAGTGGCACGTAGAGGTAGTAGAGGGATGCAGGACTACCTAACCAGCTTGCTTACTGTTGAGGCGCTGTCGTCGTCGAAGTTCCAAACAGGCTGCGGGACAGCAGAGAAGCAGGTGTGTGTTGATGCCACAACTCGACCGTTTATGTGCTGCAGGTGATCTGTTGGACCTGGCCATCCTGAAGTGACCTCTTCAGTTTGAGGGCCGTGGACCGGCACAGGAGCAGAAGCGTGTCCTACGTGTAAATTTGGAGAATGTTTTGGATGGAATTTTGCTCGGCAGAGCGGTCCTCGGCAGAGTCGGGAAGCCTGGCGGCTTTCCCCATATAGTGCAAAGCCTGGATATACAGAGCACACTGTTGGACGGCAAGGTGTCCCACACCAGTGACGCACGAGCTGGGACAACCACCATCCGAGCTGTCACTCCATTAAAAGGCGTCTTGAAAAGGTAGTCAGCTCTTTGGCCACAGGCACAAATACGGGAGACTTCATATTTTGAGGGCTTAGCTTCGTGCCCAAAGCTGATTCGGCGGTTCTGCTCCGCTGTGGCGCCTCGGCTCGAGCTGGATACCCGCCCAACAGCGAGGATGTCTGGCTTGGGCCTAAGAGAGGCAGTCATGCCGTCTTGCCTTTGAGTCTCGATCGACACCGAGAGTTTTGAAGACACTTCTGGAATGAGGAAAATCCACCTTCATGCTACAGTCGGCATGAGGTAAAGGCACTCCTCCCTGGAGCAGTTGGAGTGAACATGTGAGCACGAGAGTTGCATCTCGAAGACGCAATTTCAGTGCATGCCCATCTTGCCCTCTTTCTGTCGAGGGCCGGCACTGGGCCAGGGCTGGGCCACCGGCCACGCTTGTGGCCACGCTGGTCCGACACTCGTGAGCCGCTCGTGCATGCGCGTCTAGGGCTTAGCGCGAGGGCATTGCTGCAGGCCCTTGAGCGTCATGTTGCCACCTGTGTTTGCGCATGTAGCTTCCGAACTCAGATCGATTGGCGACTGCTGGCCGCCCTCTGTGTCGCAGGTCCTCTTTGGCTCTTCGCACAGTGCACTCCAAAACTGCCCGGTTTCGAGGTGCCGTACGGCCGAGCAGCGAGAATTCGCCCGGGGCGGGCAGTACTTGGCTTAGACTAAGCCGGAAGCCCCTGAGTCCTGGCACCTTTAAAGCCCTCTTGGCGAGGCGTGGCCCTCGCGAGGGCCGAGCCCAAGGTGCCCGAGGCGCCCGAGGCGCCCGGGCCTCGGAGCAGCGGAGAGCGGGCCGAGGGCCGAAGGGGAGAAGCCTGAAGAGCAGAGGTCGGGGCCGCAAGCGGGCCAATGGCAGGAAAGGAAGAAAGAGCTCAAGTTGGTGGCCGCTCTTTCGCACACATAGACATGTCTGAGCCTTCAGCCATTCATGATACGAAGATGTGCCCGCTGCTCCTCCAATTAGCGGCTTTCGCCTTTTCTTTGGAAAGGCTCGCTTCTGGGCAGTGCTTGCTGCCCTTGCAGCGGGAGGCCTGGCCAGAGCGTACCGTTACTGTAAAGGGAGTGCTTCATCCATAGCGAGGCTATGGAGTCTTCTTCCTGCTGAAGAGGGATGAGCGCTCCATGGACGCGAGCAAGCTGTTGAAGATGGCCGGAAGCTTACCACTGCTCCAGGATGCTCGAGGTGATTTGTGTCGAGAAGACGGTGCCTTCTTGGAAGCGGAGCACCGAGCCGCGTGTCCCCAGGTTGCCCTGAAGCTCTACAAGGCCCCAGCTTCCGAGCTCTTTGGAATGGGAGCCGAAAGTTCGACCGAGTCCTGCCAGGACAAGGTCTTTACACAGATGTGACTTGGCGGACTGGTCAGTCTCAGTCTCGCTGGTCGCACCGAAGCTCCACTTAGGTCCTGGACTGCTTGCCTGTTGCTCGCTGGCACTTGGCAGAGATGCGAAGGAAGCAAATCGCTCGTCGTTCCCGCCCTTCGATGCCGGTAAAGGTTTGGCCTCGCTGATCTGCTCGCGCAGCGCGTGCCATCCTACCACGAGAAGTCCAATCTGCAAGTGCCGCGGTTGCAGGCGGCCCCGGCCGGTGCCGCTTTCGAGCCATCTCCTTTCTCAGGATGGGTACAAGATCGGTGGCTGGGACTGGCGGTACACGCTCGCCATCGTGTCCTGTGCATGCCTCTTCCAGGCCCGGCGGGCGGGTGCGGTGCGGGGCGGTGCTGTGGCCCATCACGGCCGCTCCTGGGCCTCTCGGCCTCTTTTGGAGGTGGCAATCCTCGGCCGCTTCTACGAGCACTGCACCCCGACTTTGACTCCGGCCCTTCCGCTCGGCTAAGACTGGCCCCCGTCTGCTCTGGATCCTCAGGTGATCTGCGTTTCGGGACTGCCACGACGTGGCAAGCGGTGACTTGGTTGTATAGGGCTCGCGTTGAGCCGCTGCGAAAACCCACCCCTGCTCAGGCCTTGCTTAAGGCCCTGAAGATGCAGGCAGCCTTCACCTTCGGATACTTGCCCCTCGGGGTTTTCCTTTATGTGTCTGGGCAGCAGGACTGGGTGGAGCAAGGTCTCTTCAATTGCTTGGCAGCATTGCGTTTGTAGCCGCCATACTTCCACCTTTCTGAGGCCTTGTCCATCTGTTTCGTGTTCCGGAGCTTTGCAGACTCGACTGACAACTGCGGCCCCTTGACTGGGGAAGACCACACTACACATGATTAGGACCAGGATGAGGCCAAGTGTTTTTGGAGAGATCCTTCCCCCTTGCATCTTTGCAGTTGAGGTCCGTCCGCAGTGGCCGGGCTTCCCTGGAACCTGGGGAGCGCTGAATCACCGCGAGATGGGGTTTCGCAGGTCGCCGAATGTCGTAAACAAATGGCACCGGCACAGGAGCAGCATCGGCCAGGCCGTGGAGTTGTGGCCAGGACATGCACCGTCAGAGTCCTTAGTGCTCTTGCTAGGCAAAGGTCCTGACGGCAAGCCTGCCTCGGCAATCCAACCTGCTTATAGTAGTGTTTTGTTGGCAAGTCAAAAGAGCTTTGCCGATAGCCTTGGCTCATTGATTTTCACTCCGCCCACTGGCCCATTGGCTTGTTCATGTCTTGTGCGGCCACGGCGAGGAGACTATCTGCATTCTGCGGTGTTCTGGCCGCCAAGCCAGGCAGTGAACTACGCCCTAAACTAAGCGTCTGTGTTATCTGTGTTTGTGTGTGACATCGAAAGTTCTCGGCCGACAAGTGCTCTGCTTCTTTGCTGCCACTGGCAAGGTGCTGATTCATCGCTGGTCCCCAAACTTTCGTCCGATCTTTGACGGTGTGATTGTGCCCCCTCCATCATTTGCCAGCGATGGTGCCCGAACTTCCGTTCGCAAAAGCATTCTTGTGTCAGCCCCGAAGGTGCTGTTCTGGAACATCTTCGTTCTGGCGGGTGGGGCGGAGCGAGAGGCGCCTCGGGAGAGTCGATGCTGCGCGCCGGCCCATGGCGGCGCCTTCCAGGCCGTCGGCCCAACGCTCTTCGGCCCTGCGCCGGGGCCCACAGACAAGGCACGGGCTGTGCTGCGGCCCCCCAACCCTAAGGCCATAAGGCTCCAAGAGCTCTTTCGGCAGGTGCCTCCTTCGGTCGACTGCTCCAAGCACTCCTTCGGCGAGATGGGGCGATGGTCTGCCGAGAGAAAGTTAGCGACGCTTGCCAAAAGCACACGGTTCCTGATTGAGTTCTGCCAGGCTCGGTCAGAAACTCTGTGCATGCCTCAGTTCATGAAACGGGACTGATCCTTGAGCAGTCAGCTGAGCTCAGGTGAGTTGGCTGCTGCTTGTCCTTATAATCATGGATCCAGCAATGAGGTGTAGTCGGTCTTCCCACGCCGAGCCTGCAATTGATTTCCGGTGATGTTCGACATAAAGCATGTGTTGCTTCTCTGCCGCTGCCAATGCGCAATCCAGTTCGCCTGACATCTGAGGAAGCAACCAAGCAAGGCCATGCAACTCTTTAGCTTTGCCAGGTTGAGTGTGTGCCTTCTGACGATAGGCCTGATCCGCTGCTGGGAGAACATCAGCTCGAAGCCTAGGTTCTCCGATCACATCTGCGACCCGAAGTTTGCTTCCGTAGTTAGAAAGCTACTCGTAGCAGCAAGTTTCTGAGGTTGGGCCTTGCAAAACGGCTGGAAATGGCCACTGATGCTGCATCGAGTGTAGCAGAATCCGTCTTGCAGCTGACTGCCTGACTGCAGATCGAACACACCAAGTCAGGTTCAAGCATGGCTTCAACTGCACCCGACAACGGCTGCGCCTTGACTGTGACCAGACCTCTCCGACTCAGTGTGGGTAAACTTAGAAATGATGACGTCAGTGAGGATCTAGCTTAGATTTGTGTTGGGCAAAAGTCAAGGAGGCCCACAAAGGTAGTGCGGGCGAAGGCATTCAGCAGTTCATCAGGTGTGCCTCCGTCGTGGTTCTGTTCTGCTTCCTCCGCTGGTTCGTTGTGGCAGCATCTTGGCGGCAAAGCACTTTCGATTCGAGTTGCGTGGTCAATCACTGACGACCATCTTCTGAGAACTGTACGCTGTCACAAGGCTGCTCTTCGCGCTACACAGTCACAGGTAGTCAGGAGCTGCCGGCTGTTCCACAGGTGTTCTACTACCTTGGCTACTGCATCATGGTTCTCCTGACCATGGCGCGGGTAGGTTTGTACTGGACTTTTGCGATCATCAAGGCAGGTCGGGACAGCATCCCCATTGGTGCCGTTCAGCCGTTCATCGATGTTTGCGCAAGCGCCAGAACAGCGTGCTTTCAAGGGAACCGTCATGCTCTTTCTGGCGATTGCAGACTTCTGCAAGAACTGTGGCTTGGCCTGGTTGTGAATCGGGTGAAGACATGTCCTGTTGCAAGTCGAGCCGTCTCTGCAAGCTCAGGTATGTTCATGTGGTTCATCCCTGACGTCTCCAGTATTGGAAAGGGATGCTTCTACTGTGTGTTCTGGCCGAAGAAGGGCCAGTGGCCAAAG
The DNA here is from genome assembly GCA_905221635.1 of Symbiodinium sp. CCMP2456. NCBI lineage: Eukaryota > Dinophyceae > Suessiales > Symbiodiniaceae > Symbiodinium > Symbiodinium sp. CCMP2456. The sequence continues at coordinate 25,509 of CAJNDV010022669.1, forward strand.
GAGGCCGGCTCGGAAGAAAGGATCCTTTCTAATTGTGGATTGGAGCTTTGGAGCTTTGTAAGGTGTGCGGCCAAGCGCCTGCTTTTGCAGCCTGGGCCCGGAGCTCGGCCGAGCCGTCGGTCATCTCTCACTGCTGGCCATGGAAGCGTTAGTGCATTCGAGGTGCCACCCTTCTGCCCACACTGCTACTAGTTGGACCCTGGCGGTGTGAACAGAAAAGACTGGCAGACTTTCTCTTTCATCGGAGACCTGGCAATCCTGAAGATTGAACTTCAGATGCTAGACGATGCCACAGGCACATGGGATCATCTAAGATTGACGCGTCTTGCAAACGGGTGGCGTAGTGTATGTAGTATGTAGCCTCATCTTAAGTGCCCGATGTATGCTTCGTTGCAGCTGTCTGGAAGTGGCTTCGTGGGAGGGCCATTGATGTCACGTAAGCAACTTCCGTTTTATTCGTCATGTAGTGATGTCGCAGAGCACTTTGGTGTTGCAGCGCTCAGCTTTGCTAGATCCGAGCCTCACCAGCTTCAGCATCAACGTTCGGCATGCTAACAGATTGCCAAAGCTACCGATAGGTCTTCTACTCATTGCCTTACCTTGTCGCATGTCTCTCACCTACTCCTCCCGAGCATTCGTGCTTGCTGGAGAAGGGGTTGGCCAAAGCGCCTTCCCACGCTTGTGTCGCGAGTGCGAGTGCCTCAGAGATCACAGTGACAGCAATTCCTCACTGTGCCACATTATGGCATGCACTCTGATGTGTTCACATGCTGGGTAGCAGAAGGACGTCGTGTCTGAGGCTACGGTGCAGGCGAGACGCCCCAAAGATCGAAACAAAGAGTTCGAGGCGACAGAGCTGCAATCCAGACATGTTGCTGCAACGCCAATGTAAGGGCTTGTTCTGGAGCTGCCGCTTCACGTTTCCACCTGAAGTTGTTGCTGACCCCATTGGGACCGGTCTGAATGCAAGGCAGGGCGGACGCATTGCTCCTTGAAGACCCATTGAACCGGGGGCCTACGGTTGAACTCAACTTCGTTGAGGCTGCTTGTGATTGTCAGAGCTCAGTTTTGCCTGATGGTTGTCCTACTGTAGCCACAGAGAACCCTTCAGGTGCCCTGCTGGTGGGTGGAGGCGGATCTCCGGAGCTGCCTGTGACCTGGACCCGAGCATAGGATTCGCCTGGTGAACCTAACAGTTCAGCTTGTGAGGTGTGAGGGAGCGGAAGTCCTTCAGCGACTGCGCAGTGCTGCTGGTGGATGTTTGTAACGCTGACAGCTTTGATGCCGCGAGACTACGAGGCCGCGGCCAGCATGGCCGTGTCCGGGCGTTCCGTTTCCGAGAGCTCGCAAAAAGAAGCACGTAGGCCAGTGGGCCATGGCTGCTGGCCTTCGCTGCGTGACTGTGCGATCTTGGACACTTGGCGACTGCACCGGGCAGCTATCGCCGTGCCCATTGAGGTACTGAGCTTCTCCGGACCATGTCAGGGGAAAGCCTTCCCGTCCCCGTCCGGAGCCTCTGACTGGAGGGAGACTGCGCAGTAGGAAGCGTGCTCTGAGGCTCCGTTCCCGGCTCGTGCAGCAGGAGAGACTTGATTGGCTCTCAGACGAGATGAGCCTGGCAGCACCCTTACCGGAGAGATATCGGGAAGGCATAAGCCAAGGGAAATCGCGCAGTAGCATGAAGTCGTCACAGATACGCTGCTTCGGAATCTGATGCCAGACAGACCCAGTTCCGTCGGCAGCACTGGTTCTTCGTTGCAGCTCAGAGCTGCAAAAGTTGTTTGAGTCTCCTTGATGCATCCCATTCACGGAAATTTGCAAGAAAAAGGCGAAAAGATTGGTGGGCCATGAAGTGCACATTGTGGTTGCCCAGTGCAACAGGAGAAGGCTACGGGGTCTCCTTGGGGTCTCCTTGCCGCGTCTGAAGGCCTTCCTTCGGGGCCTCGCAACATGCAAGAAGCGATGTCGCCAGCCCTCCGGTCTTCACGCAGAGGGTGCGAACCTCACCGGCCCTCATCCCGCGGACACAGATGAAGCAGCCCGATGACAAGCGCGTGCTCGTTGGTCGTGACGTGCCAAGACTGCCTGCAGCGAAATGTGTGCAAGCTTCACCAGAGAAGCGGATCTTCGCGAGAACTATTGGAAATTACAGTAATGAGTTTTGTCAGGGGATGTCGTTCGGGAAGCCAGGAAAGACTGCATACATCATATGGTTGCGCATGTGACGGGTGTGCATGCTGCAGTCCAGGGGGTCGGGCAGAGTTCTGCAGAGTTGGAAGTGGCGCTCCCAGGTGAAGCCTTCCCACTTCGACTGCACACTGGAGGCTGTGACTTCGCTTGTGATGTTGTCCTCGTTTCACATCTGGTGTCATGTGCGTTCGAACCGAGACAGAGACTGTAAGTGTTCAAGCCTTCGGCCGCCTTTGCAGGCGATTGGATCTGGGAGCCCTCAGTTCCAGCTCGAGTGCCCTCCGTGCACTTGAGGGCTTCAGTGGTCAAAGGTTTTTCCGTCTATGTCTCGAGGCTCTTCTTGAAAGTGCTCACGCTGCGGCTGCTGTGGCTGAACCTGGCTCCGATAGAGGCAAGCGGATCGCAAGCCAAGGCCAGGCCTCGCTGGTCAAACTCCGTCGGTGTTGCTACACTGTCACATACTGTCACTGAGCTATTGCATTCTGGCATGAGGGGTGCTCGGCTGATGCTCAGAGCATGTCGAAGGGATCGTAGCGCTGGGAAGCACGCTGTCACATCCACTACGTGCCCATCGCAACTAGCTGAAGGAGTCCTTGCCAGTTCCCTTGCCCAGGGGTCCCTTCGTCCCCTGTCCTTTCAGCACTTCCTGGCCAGCCTGCCTCGAAAGAGTAAAAGAGGCACCTGCGAGCCTCTCCACGCCATCGTCACGCCGCTGGACCGGCCCCGCGCCACTTGGCATCAACGAGTTTCATCTGAGCTGACCGGGATTCAAGAGGACGCTTGCGCTTGCCAGGCTGAGTTCGCGCTCGGACTCCGCCCTGTCCTCGTAGGGGACGTGACAGCGGGACGCCGTGCTTGGTGTCCCTTCGCTAGGTCCCGGCGCGCCGCCAGCCCCATGCTCGGAGGCTCAGGCCGCTGCCTTCCTCGGGCTGCGCTTCTCCCCAAGGCCGCGGCAAGGTGCAAGTCCAGGTCCACCGCGATGTGCAAGCGCCCAAGCAGTCCAAGATCGAAATCCAATCAATCTAGGAGCACAAAGCACCTCAAAGCACCTCAGCTGAGGCTCACATCTTGCCGGCCCGGTACATGCCTGGAATTCGGACTGCTCCCGATGGACCTCCCCGAGGCGAGCAGGTGGTGTGATGAATAGAAGTCACAATAAGGGCAACTGTAACTTACAGGATCGGCCATTTGTGGAACCTCTCATAAGCCAATCAGCGAAGGGCAATATGCATTCGAGCCATGCAGCCCCGTGCAAGCACGAACTCTGCTTGTATGAGCTGCGTGTGCATGGTCCGGTGAAGTGCGAAGTCATGATTGGGAGCAGCAAGATGTCGGTCACCCGTGCGGGCAATTTGTCGGATTGCATACGCCAGCCCTGAGCCCTAAACCATCAGCCGCACGACAACCGAACGAATCAGACGCCCCGAGGCCCGAGGCCCGAGGCTCCTTCAAGAGCCCGAGCCCTCAGGTCGCACGTGGTGGGGATCCGAGCCCAGGAGTGGCCGTGCAGAGCCTTGAACGGCCGTTCCTGGCCCTAGCATTGCATACTGCCATAGACTGCTCCTTCTAGCCCGGATGGCAGCATTCTAGGCAGCATGCTTACCTCTTTCCTCGAGGAGTGTGTCTCCACGACGGCCCTCACCGCCCGTGCAGTGGAGTGAAGTAGCCCAGCATTCGGAGGGCTTGGTTTGCCGATGCATTTGGGCCCTGAGTCACGGGCTTCGCATGCCCAGGTTCACGCCAAGCTGGCCGCAATCGTAGCCCCCTTCAAATCCGGCGCCGGTCCGAATCCGCTGGGCGTTGGGGTCCAAGAGCACGGGATTTCTCCATCGAGGCTTCAAGCGAAACCGGGAAATCTAGCCTCAGCCTCAGGTTCGGAGCCTCACGAGACGATGGCCAGTGAGGCTGGGGAGGGGGAGGGCGGCATCGACTGCGCGTGCGAGGCGAGAGTTTGCGGGGTTGGGGTTCAGTAGTGGGAACCTGGGGACCCCAAGGGCGAGGACGTGCGGAGCAGCGATGGCAACCCGGCCTCCTTGGCTGCGGCCGAAGCCAAGCGCCTCGCCATGGCCCAAAAGCAAAAGCGCAGCCTCTAAGTATTTGCAGCCTGCGCGCATGTTTAGCGAGTCTGCGCAGGTCGCCGCAGGGCCCGGGCCGCCGGCCCCGGGACCCTTCCGTCGGCCTCAGCAAGAACAAGAGCGTCGAAAGTCCGTGGAGTTGTCCGGGACTGGAGTTCGTCATGGCTCCTGCGTCTTTCGAAGCTATCGGCATTTGCTCAGCAATGCTCGGAACGTCTGATACAGGACCACTAGCAACGGAGCGCATCCGGAGGACGCAGGGTCTTTCGGCAACAGGGGGGCTCTTGCTTGCAGAAGAACACATGAGTTGCCTTTGCTTGGGTTTGAGGAGGATGCCCCGCTGGAGACGGTCATCAACCTGAGCACCTTAGCGGAGCGGTCTCGTGAGGTGCCGCAGTGCGTGTTGGTTCGAAACGTGGGGAAGGTCCTTGCACCCCTCCGCCCGGGCGTTTGCCTTGCCAGCCGGCCAAACCAGATGCCATCGCGCACGGGCACGGGCATGCACTTGTGAGCGTCCAGCCATTTTTAGCACCGGTGTGCTTCCCGAGCGCTCCCTTTTCGTCGCGATTCTGAGAGCACCAGTGCATCATGCAGGGAGTGAAGAGGAGAGCCTTGTTGCTGGCACAGCTTGGGGATGGGGCTGCTTCCGGCACTTAAGACTTGGTGAAATGAGCTGTGCATGAGCGCAGCAGAGCGGAGCAGAGCGGAGCCTGCCGCAGGCGGGGCCTTCCAGATCGGCCGCGGGCCAGGCAGACGGCCAGGCTGTGCTTTCGGCCGTTCTGAGCCGCTGCAGGAGAGCCCGCCTTCGAAGCGTTCATGCGTGTTCAAGGCGCCTGTGGTGGCCATGCAAAGCACATCTGAAGGGCCAATCAGCAGTTCCAGTCTTCGAGTGTTCGCGACTTCTCCTTGTTCCCGTGCCTTGGTTCAATGTGCTTTCCAGGAATTGCGAACCATCATGCTCACTCGTGAAGTCTGAAGCCCAGCTTGCCATCCCTCTCGACCCGACGGCAAAACACTACGAAGTAGATAAGCCTGAAAGTTGCACAGAAGCAGCATTCAACTGCAGAATGAAGCAGCTGCTGCGCAGAGCCAGCCGCCATTCGCAACTCCGGCCTTTACCGAGTGCCGCGCCGGCGCTCAGCGCGCTTCCTCGGCCGGGTGTGGGTTTTAGAGAGACTCGGGCGCCGACACCGTCAGCTCTTTTGGGGCCTCGGCCTCCCTTTGCGGGCTTGGGATGCTTGGGCTGGGGCTCCGGTTCCGGTACCAAGCGTGCGTTTGCGACGAGGAACCAGACCCACTATCAAGTGCTGGGTGTGTCCTCGTCAGCCTCGCAAGCAGAGATCAAGAAGGCATATCTCGGCGAAGCCAAGAAATGCCATCCAGATTTGAACCCTTCTAAGGATGCGAAAGAGAAGTTCCAGCAGTTGGCGGAAGCATACCAGGTGTTGGGCGACCCTGACAAGCGCCACCAATACGATGAATTCCTGCGCACAGGAACGTCGCAGAGCTTCAGTGGAGCGCGGCGTTCCCAAGGGGCCCAAGCGCAAGGCTTTCAGGCTGCTCCGCCGCCGAGCGACTTGGACCCCTTCGAGCTCTTCCGGGCTGTGCTGGAGGCCGTAGCTGGGAGAGGGAAGGGGGCGTTCGGAAGCTATTTATTCTATTTCAGAGATTCTGTGTGAGGAGCTCGGCTCGGAACGTCTCATGGGACGCGTGCGCACGGTTCAGAAGGAGGCCGGCGATGCCAGCGTCGCCGCGCAGGCCGGCGACTTTGCGCCTGCCAAGGCCTTCATTTGGAAGCACAAAGGCCTCGCAGCCTCCGTGCTATTGCCCCTGGGCATCGTCCTGCGTTTTCCGGGCCTCATTGGAATGGCCCTGCGGGTCCTGGGTCTGGTCGCCGCGGCCACATTGCAGAACCCAGCCATGCGCGAGATGTTCGCCAGATGGACTTGGCTCCAGTGTCGTGCTCAGCGCTTCAGTGTTGCATGCAGTGAGGTGTTGTTAAAGACACGTTAATCACTTGAGTCTGGCTCCCTTGTTTGTTGGCACTTTCGGAGGTGTGGTGAGTGTAGTGTAGATCAGCAGCAGAGACGCACCAACTGCTACTGCAGCAGATTGGTGAGTGCGAGCCCTCGGCCCTCCAGGTGGCGCTTGCTGGTGCAGAGAGCTGCCAGGCGGGCTCACGAAAAGAAGCGGTGAGGAACAGATCGTGGCTCGTGACTCTTTGGTTGCAGAGACACTGCAAGGAGGCCTGAACGAAAAGTCTGTGAGGCTGCAGGGCCCAGCCGTTAACATCCATGACAACATTTCGACAGGTCTCGGTTACCGTCCGTAAAACCCAGCCTCTCTGACATGTCTTGGCGTTCGCTTGCTACGATCAAATTTATGAGTTTCGGATCAAGCCTCATCGTTTCGCCACTTTGCGAAGTGGGCCGGGGGCCGACCGCGTGCCTTAGCACCATGTCCATGAGACGTGGATGCACTCTTCGCATTTTTTTGTGTGGCCGCTGCGGAACGGTGATGTACGGTGCAAGATGTGTTACAACTGGACTCAGGAGAGGGACACTCAAAAAGTTCTTTGCCGAAAAGGGCATAGGCGCCGGATTGACAGATTACCACGGCATGTTTCTGCAAAAGCCATGTCTGTTTGGACTTCACTTCAAGAACGGTCTGCTGTTGTGGAGGTTACATAGCTCCTGATGATGGCAGCGAGGACGTGTTCATCCACTTTCAGTCGCTGGTAAACGGTGGCGCCTTGGTCTTGAGATTGTGTTTTGTAAATCGCGACCTCTCCCCGGGACAGGTGATAGGCACCTGTCCAAGTTTGCCACCTCTGGTTAATGGTTAAGCTTCTAAAGTCTTCGAAAGGGGAGTGCTTGGTCTTCGAGGCCTGGCAGTTAAGGTCTGGCGTGCGGCCGTTTTGCCGTTGTATTTCTCAAGTGCGCAGGATGTTCTTAGTTTTTGTTTCAGAGTCCGTGGGCCATGGCGGCATCCCCGAGCCTTGTCTTGCAGGTCCGCCCCGCAACTCCCTTCACCGGCTTGCCACGTTTTTGCGCCGGTGAGGACCACGCGGCTTTGCCACCGAGACTTTCGGGACATGAGAGAAGTGCCTGTGTGCTGCTGATCGCCTCGCTTGCGGTGCAGTCGGGGCCGGGGCGGCGGGGTTGCCGTTCCCGCACTCGTTGTCGTGTACGCGAACGCCGAGGCCAAGGTTTCGGCCTTCCCGGAGGAAAGCAGAGCTGGACCACTGGCTTGACAGCCTCTCCTGTGCCAAATGCCTTGGAGTCATGGCTAGGTAAGCTTGATCCATCTGTTCGTGAAGTCATCAAACGCATAGAGAAGCACTACGGTCACCAAGCTTGGATAGTTGGAGGCGCCGTGCGTGATGTGCTGTGTGGCTACAAGCCAGCAGATGTGGACGTTGCGACTACGATGACCCCCGCGATGCTGCAACAGATATTCCCTGATCTTATTATGACCGGTGCGAAGTATGGCGTCGTGACTGTGAAACACAAAGGCTGCCTGGTGGAGTGTGCGCAGCTCCGCAAAGCACCAACGGGTTCAGACGGGGCACGCCAAGAGCACTCCGAGCTTGCAGACAGTCTTCTGGAAGACTTGCGATCCCGCGACTTCACTGTGAACGCAATGGCGGTGGACATGACCCGCAAGGTGATGTACGATCCCTTCGATGGAAGAGGCGATGTGAAGGATCGGCGATTGAGGGCTGTGAGCCGACCTTCCGAGCAGATGATGCGACAGGACGGTCTGAGGGTTCTGCGTGCCTACCGCTTCTGGGCGGCGTTCAGTGAGGTCCCTTGGATACTGCATGAAGGCTTAGCCACTGCACTTCGGGAGGTTGGAGGCCAGCTCTTAGCGAACACTGCCAGACAAAGAATTCTGAGCGAGCTGAAGAAGATCCTGAGCCGCCCCAGAGCTTGGGAAGCCATGAGGCAGATGGCGGAAGATGGGGTGCTTTCTGCCATCCTGGGTCATCCTGTAGATGTGGAAGGCCAAGAGCTGAGCGCCCTGAAGGCCCTCTACACGCTTCCCCAAGTGACCGCATCCCTGGCACGCCAGAGGCCCAGGGCGCTGGAGAGGCCGGTGACCTACAACCAAAACACTGGACGGAAGGGCCCAAGGCTCTTTGAGGATCCGCTGAAGCGAGGAACGCCGGCCAAGAGACCTCAGCCCTTCGAGTTCTACGCAGTGGTCGACTTCGAGGCCACCTGCTGGGAGCAGGGCCAGACGGCGACATCCCAGGAGATCATCGAGTTTCCGGTGGTGCTGCTGCACGCAGCCTCTGGAACCTGCGTGGGTGAATTTCACAGCTTCGTGAGGCCGAGTTCCGAAAAGAGGCTCTCGCACTACTGCAGGTGTCTGACAGGCATCTCCCAGTCCACCGTGGACGAGGCTCCCCACTTCAAGGAAGTGGTCGCCAGCGTGTCGTCCTGGCTGCAGGAGAGAACCAACGGAGCCGACATTGCCTGGGTTGCAGATGGCGAGTGGGACCTGGAGGTGCCGGCTCCCGGAGAGTGCTGCAGTCCTCATTTACTCTCATGATTCCTTGTCAGGATAAGTGCTACAACTAGTGACTAGTGACTTGTCAGGCTCTCTTGCCTCTTAGCTGTGTGTGCCAGGAGATGCTGCCTGCCCAGTGGAGGCGAAGCTTCGGGGAAGCCCGTATGCCTGAAAACTGGAAGCAGTTCATCGACGTACGCCAAGTTTTCCAGCAAGTTCACCCAGGCATGCTGAGGCCAGGAATCGGAAAGATCCGGATGATGTGCGAGTATCTGCACATCCCGAACTTGGGGCCTCTCCACTCTGGAATCGCCGACACGCGCAACGTCGCCCGCATCGCGCTGATGCTCATGTGGGAAGGTGCTGTCTGTCAGGCGTTTCCACCCAGAGGTGCCCAGCGGCTCCCTCGCCCCTTCCCGTCACCTCAGCCCAAGAAGGAGGTGAAGACGACGAAGGCGAAGGTCAAGTGCCAAACAACCTCTCGGAACATCCAAGCTTTCGAAGAGGCCATGACTCTCATGTTGGCACGCATGGATGGTGACGAGGCTCTAGAACTTATGAAGCAGTTGCACTTCAGCAAGGTAGAGCAGAGATTCGTCACGGAGCATGTGCATTGCCTCGGAGAGCTTCCAGCTGCCAGGGATGAGGGAGCAATCCGCCGATTCCTGGTCGCCTGCGGAGAGGACTTCGCCTTCGCGCAGCTGCGGCTGGAGCGAGCCTGGCTCTTGGGCGCCTCCTTGGAGGCGGAGCCGGAGCCGGAGCCGGTGCAAAAAAAAGAGCCCGCAGCGCTCGCGCAGCTCGCGCAGCTCGCGCAGCTCGCAGAGTTGGAGGAGGCCTTGGAAGCGCAGCTCAGGGACAAGGAGGCCTGGGAGCGGCTCCAGAAGCCGCTGGCAGATGGCCGCTGGATCCAAAAGGAGACGGGCTTAGACTTAGACATGGTGGGCCCCATCAAGGAGTGGCTCTACTACCAGCAAGTTGACCAAGACCTGAAGTCCTTAGAGGATCTAAGGGACCAGCTTCAAGGCCTGGGCATGGAATCTTTGGAGATGCAGTCGGCGCCGATGGTGTCATGGCCACCGGACAGAACCTGCAAGCAGCTTCCATCCAAGAAAAGAAGGTGCTCAGATGCCGCAGTACCGGACTGCAAGAACAAAGCATCGAACTTTCCCGGTTACCCCTCTTAAGCATCCCTGTCATCCCTGCCTCAAGGCCTGAACCCAGTAACCTCGGAGACGAGTTCCAGCAACTGAATCAGTGATTGCCCGGGCTCAAAAAGATGGCCGAGGAGAAGCCGACATGATTCCAGGAGCGAAGCTTAGCTACGACTTGGAGATTAACGATCGAAATGGAAAGACGAAGGCCAAGTTTTCCTTGCAGACATCGCTGATGTTTGTTTTGATCTTGATGCTCTGAGAATTGTGGAATGATTGTGGCGAGGCAGTTCGCGTGAAGGTCGAGTCCCCTGGTGACCCCAGCTACTCGTGGAAAGGCGGCGGTGGTGGCGGCGGCGGCAAAGGACAACACTAAGTGCTTTTCATAAGTACAGACAGGATGCTGTCTGGGCTGGTTTGCTTGGAAGGAGGTTATGGCAAAGCTCCCGCAGGCCGTTTTGCACAAGAGTGGGAGTGAGTAAATCCGGTTTGAACTGCTCAGCCTGTTTTTCGGGATTACTTCTCCTGCAATGCCCCCATCTGAAAGCACGCGAAGAAGCGAAAATACGTTGAGTAACCCATGTTTCCGAACCGGCCAGGACGAAGCCACGGCACCGGCCCCTATGGCCAATCCTACGGAGCGCTCTGGGAATCAGGGATTGGTCAGGGTCCGTCAGCGCATAGCCAGGGATTTTAGATGCGGAACACAGCCGGCCGTGAGAATCCTTGCGTACGTGGATCCCTCAGGAGGTGGCATGGGTGGGGGTGGCTACGACGGCGGTGGTGATGCCGCCTACTGGCAGCAACTAATGGCGACCATCACGCAAGCGGCGCAGGCGCGAGTGGACGGCTTTCAAGTGCTGCAGGAGCTTTATTGTCCCAGCTTACGGGATGCCATCAGGGAATCAAATGCAATTGAAGCCTCTGGCTTTCGACCGTGCTAAAGCTCTCTCCTGAAACGTTGCCAGCACGCCAGGCGATGCAGGGTGGCGGCTATCAGGGGGGCCGGGGTCCAAGCGCAGCGAGTAGTACAACCTGGCCATGCCGACTCCGCGTCCCGAGAAGTCTGGACGCCGTGGAATTTCGTAGCACTTGCAATCCTTGACGTCAGGTGGTGGAGGTGCGGGACTCGGGTGAGCGGAGAGCAGAGAGCAGATGTGCAATCTGTCCTTGGTTTGAGAGGAGTGCGAGTTTTACAGGTGCTAGAGCGCACGTGCTGTAAGTCACATTTGGGCGCAGCCTACCATCACTGACCTCAGGCTATGGAGCCTGGAAGTGAACTTGGCGGTGCCGGCCTCACTGAGGTGTTGCTGAGACAGTCGCATGCATCGGCGATGCAGGTGCCAAAAATCTTGAGGCTGCCCTGGGGCGCACCAAAGCAGGCCTTACCATATCTCGACATTCGTGCCTCAACGCTCGGCCAGAAGAGCAAAAGTGGTGCAAAGTCGTGCCAGTCACCGCCAGATGCAAGCATGCTATCTGCACGTTTGCATGCATTACGATGGGGCTTCTCCTTTTGCCTCTGGCTGCATGTGCAAGTATGTTGTTTCAACCAGCTTCTTGGACCAACAAGTGCAGGGATCCCATGTGCTTGCAACTTGGCCAGGCCCACAACACCCAATTGCACCCAACCTCAGAAGCAATCCCTGCGTGCAAAGCAATCGTCCAGCCCCCCATGACTGCTGCAGTTGCAGTCGCGGTGGGCCTCTTAAAGTCTTAGTGACTTAGTGACTCAGCCAGTGTCAAGGAATGTCATTCCCTCTCCAAGCTGTAAGGATGCAGGGACGCTCTCGCCGCAGAGGGCGCGGAATGGAATGGCCAGCTCAATGCCGAGATCTCGGTGGCACAACATTTGGCGATTTCTTCCGAGTTAGATGCTGGAGGTCCTGGAGTTCTCCGCAGCTTCGTCGACGGGGTCCGACCCCATGGAACGACACCCTGCGCCTGCCGGGGAGCTCATTGTCTCTGACTGTCACAATAGTTCTCCAAGAAACCTACGGGTGGAGGCCGCGCGAAGGGCCACGGCCTGGTGGTGGCCGGTGTGAGGTCAAAGTCTCAGCTTCGGTTTGCGATTCCGTTCATTCCCCCAAAACTCTCCGGCTCAAGGTAGCGGACATGGGCATGGTCGAGGCATCGGTCGCCCTTTTCACTCCTCTGATGCTTGACATCGGTTTTCGCCAGAGGCCATCAAGACCGATGCCTTGCGAGAGAAAGTGGAAGCTGAGGCTCATCTCCGAACCCGTATCCTGCATGCTCTCCACCCCGTGCGAATTTTGAACCTGCCGCGAGAGGCAACGCGAAATATGGAGGCATCCCATCGGGAAAAGACAATGAAGAAGTCTCCCAAAAGGACCTCAGAGTCATGGCAATGAGAGTCGATGGCACTTTCGTACATCGAAGCAGAAAGAAGCGAGAAAGGGCTCGCAGAGTTGTGGGGCCGCCATGCGAACAAGGCTGTGCTGTGCCTCCAGGACCATGCGACAGACGGCGTCCGTCGCCTCCCCTAGTGCCAGGCTCTTGCTGCTTGCGGCGTCCAAGTGTTCGGAGCGTTCGAATGCGGATGTGGGGGGCCAAGGCGACACTGGGAGCGACACTGGGAGCTTCGGCACTCGCAGGCCGAGCTTCGAGGTAGACCGCGTCCCTGTTTTTTGGAGGGTGACTCTGACTCTCGCCGCTAGGTAGCGATGAAACAGCCGGCGCCTCAAGAACTGGCTCGCATTTCGCACTGCAGTGCACTGCTGTGCGCTGCTTTGCTGCAGAGCTTTCCTGTTGACAGGCGATCCGGAGGGCAGAGCAGCTGGACGGACCAGAGGCGAGGCCCCTTCGAAAATCCGAGTCCGCGGTGTTTGGCTTAGGTCCTGGTGCAGAGTAATTCGCGGGGCTGCAGTCCAGGCTCGACGCCGAATCGAGCTGCAGACAAAGTTCAACAAGGCCGGACAAGGGTCTGAGAGCGAAAGTGCAAGGCTCTTTGCATGCAGATCTAGCTTGCTTTGTCTGTAGCCCCGTGCCTTGACCCGCGAGGTGGAAGTGGTGCGGCAGGCTGATCAGAAGTTCATCCGAGAGCGGGCAGAGAAGCACTTCGGCCGGGCTTGTCACCCTGTGGATTTTGAAGATAACGCGATCAGCGATGCCGCTGCCCAGAGAGAAAACGGGCCCCTGTTGAGGGCCAGCAGGGAGGCCCCGCTTTGCTCCAAGAAAGCCAAGCCTCCAACAGGCGAATCTGTGGGGACAGCGAGCACCGCAAAGATTGGACCATGTTCGGACTTGGACAAAAGGCCCAAATAAGAAACTTCAAGCACGAAAGCCATGGCAGCCTTGTCCACAAGTGTCCCTCTGGAACAGCTGTGAAGGGACAAGCTACAGCCATGAAAGGAGGCAACGTCGTAGTCAAATGCAGGCTCTTCTCGTCTGAGAGTCTGGCGACTTCAAGTGATAAACTTTGACATCGGAGAGTGTTTGCACCAGTTGGTCGGGAACTGAGGCACAAGACGATGCGCGACGATCGCTTCAAGCGTCTCGTCGATGCAGTCTGTGATCATGGAGGCCGTTTCCTCTGCTTGTTGAATGTTGGAGCATTCGTGGACAGAAGAGAGCCTTGGTGCTGAGCATCGCCCAAGACGATTCGTAGGGTGCGGCAGTTCCGGCAAGGCCTTGCTATGGAATGCGCTGAAAACCTTGCCGCCTTCGAGCAGCGCTATCAGTCTTCCTGGCTGTGGTTTCAAATCATCGGGCGCCCGGTCCGCCTCCTCACTGGCTGAAATGACGTCCTTGCAGGCAGCGTCGATGGGACCTGTATGCCCAGTGGGACGAGCACGTGTCACATCCCTTGGCTAAGCAGGCCGGTATGGATGCTTGAAGTCCATGAAGGGTCGGCAGTCACTGGGTGATAGGCCTTTGACTACATCAACCCAGCAGACCGCGTAGCGCAGCAGAAGCTCAATGGCTCGAAATCCGTCAGTGTGTCTGCCACGAATTACTTCCATCGGGCACAGCTTTTCTCGTCGTGGCTTGTATGAAGCTAGCCAGGCTGGAAGCTCCCGCACGAGAAGCCTCAGCTGAAGCTCGATGTGTCTAAGGCCTGGCTTTTGGGTCTGGTGAGAGCGGATGCTGACCCCTCGAGCTGCGAGGACCCCGCTCGACGTCAGCTTTACGACACCGAAGCCGAGAAAAACTTCCATGAGGCCAGCAAGTACATCCTGCCCTTTGCGAGGTCCCTAATGAATTAATTAAGCAGGAAGAGCCCTTGGCTCGAGAAGAGCTATGTGTTTCAAGTTTCGGGTTTTGCCCAAGAAGGCATAATTAAAATTGTTGCCGTAGATATCGCCAACATGTTCAATGGATTACGGTCCCTGGTTGTGTCTCAAAGCAGCTTGTTTTTGTCACGGCAACACGAGCAGGATTATCGCACCGGGACCCTGCAGAAACGAGTTCAACGCTTGGAAGCGGCGTTGTCGGACAGTGCATGCCAAGCACTGCTGGTGCGGTAGCAGCTCATTGAAGCTTGATTTGACGGCGATGGCCGTTCAAGTGATCACTCCAGGCAGAAGATGCAGATGTGGGGACACGTGTTATGGCTGTTATGGGGTCTGGAAGTTGACGAGGGAAGACTTGGTTAGTAGTGGATTGTTCCACGATGGTGTGCAATCTAAGATTTCGTTGTTTGTTTCTCGCCTGTGCCACCGCCTCACAAGACAGGGCAGGTGGAGGATGGTAGAGCTATCGGTAAAACTGCCACTGGACTATTTATGGGCATCGCGAGCGTTTCCCTGAGCGAAGGTGGCCGAGACCGTCCTCGGCCGCAGTCGCAGCTCCCCGGAGATCCTGCGGCGCTCAGCCATGCGGGACCCGCAACAGCCCAAGACCGCAATAGCCCGCTCGTAACATCCCTTGCTGGAACATGTCTCCAAGGCGTGCCGTGGGCACACGTGCCTTGAGCCGACCGGTGCTAGAACCGACCGTGCGGCACTCGGATCTGAGATCAGAGATGATCGGAGCTTGAGGCTGGCTATGGCGGCTATGGCTCGTGCTCAGGACTGGGGCCAGCAGCAGTTGCAGGGAACACTCTTCGGTCGCTTCGCGCAGGCGGGGGTCGAAGGAGCGGGGTGGCCAGGCTCTGTGCCCGTGCAGTGTCAGGCGTGTGAAGAGGGGCCCAACTTCACCCGCGCGCGGCGTGGCGGGACGAACGTCTTTGTGCCTGACGAGACTGACGGCATTGAGGCCGTCGGCTCCTCTGAAATGACTCGCGCAAGGGGGGAGGAAGCTTGAGTCTTAGGATGTACTAGGTGTCAGTCGGTCTTTGTCGGCTGAGGCTGGCACGCGCTTCAGCCGCCTGCATGGTCACCATGACATGGGCATACTCCGTGGCGACACGGGCTCACAGGGTGAGACCTCGAATTTCAAAACCCATGAAGGCAGGATGCACTGCGTTGTTCAGACCGTGTGATGTTGGGGTCGACAGCCCGGATACCCGCACAGGAAGCTCTTCGGGCGCGCCTGCACAAGATCATTTCACTTTCCAGCACAGCAGGGAGATCACAGACCTCGAGTTCCCTTTGGGAAAGAAGGCATCCTTGCTCTAGCACAGTGCTGCCCCTGCTGCTCAAATTCTCGAAGGTCTTTCCAGAGTTCCACTGAGCCAACGGGTCCAGACAACAGAGCCTGCGGGAAGGTTACACTGTACTCGTAAAGGTGGCATGTACGCTTGTCATCAAATCCGATCTACAACCATGACCTGCAGTGGTTTTTGCTTGATTAGTTGCTAGCTGCTAGTGTGTCACTTGGGATGTGCCTCTCGTCTTTCTGCTCTTAGCTTATAGCTTATCCTGCAGACTTGATGCCGCGATCATCCTGTGCAACGCAATCTTGCAAACATGACACCATGTGTTGCATCATGACCGTCGTCACACAGGGAGGAACGTCTCAGTCACAGGAAATGCTGCCACAGCTCGACAGCAGCCCCACACTGTGAGCAATCTTGCCACTGTTTGGGACTAGCTTAAGATGCTTAGATAATTCAGACCGGTGACTGTTGCAGGTATGCTCCCAAGGAGCCCAACCTGTGCACCCTCCCATCAGGAGTTTAAGGCAGCATGCTCAACATCTGTCGTCTGACTTTAATATTCTCTAGTTCTGCATCGAACATGCATTGGCTATCTGCTCCACCCCGTGGTGTCGCGAGGCCTCCTGTCGCCTAAGGTGATGGTCGGCCAAGCTGCCGATTAGTTGATGCCGGTCAGCCGGTATGTTTGTGCAAGAAAAGATCCTTTGTCAATTGGCATCCTGCGTCAGTTGGTATTGCCACAGATGAAAGGTGCTGCAGCCGCCCACCTGCCCTGCCCCCCTCCTTCCGTCCCAATTTACTGGGCTGTTAGTCACTCTCGCATGGACCATGGATGAGAAATCCAAGTTTCCCATCGGAACGCCTACCGTGCATGCTTTAGTAATATGCTTGTGGTTCCACGTCGAGTTTGCCCTAAGGTGGTGTGTAAGGCTGACAGGTGTTTGGCATGACGGCGTGATCGAACTGAGCATCCCAACGTCCACTGACGTCCACACGGTCTTCCGGCAAGGGCGACTGATTGTGGCCGAGTCCAGGGAAGGGACCAAGGCTGTTTAGTTTTTAATGAAGGTTTGGCGAAGGCTGGGTTTGGCTCGCAGTTTTCTGCTTTCAGCGTTCATTTATTTTTTTGTGTTTCGGCGTTTCTTGCGTTATGTCGCAAGCTTTTGGCTTCTGTTTCTGTCCCTTGTTATTTTTCTGTTATGACGTTTCTTGCCTTCTGTTTTTGTTCCGCTGCTTGTTGTTTTTCTGCGTTTGCATTTCTTGCACTTTGTGTTTCGCTCTGTCGAGTGTCCAAGCTTTCAGCCGGAGAAGTGCAGAAACCCAAAATCTCAAAGCCCCGCGCCCCGAGTGAAGTTTAAGGTGTGGGCTGTGGGCGGTGTCGGGTTTCATTGGGTATTGCCATTGCGGCTCAGGATCTAGTTTTTTGAGCCTGTAGGGCTTAGTACTTTCCCCAGACCCTGAGTTGAAACCCGCCGGTATCGCTTTGATCCAGGAGTCCCGGAGGTTTGAGGGCTTGAACAAGGATCTAGAGCTGCCGCATCAGCTTTTGGGGTGTCCACTGAACTCCATTCTGCTCTTGGGGACATCCCATGGCGTGCGATTGCCGCAAGCTCTGAGGCGCCTTCCAGCCGAGCTTGTCGTCCGGCCGTGGTGCACAAGGAGGGAAATGCAGAATTCAAGAGTTGGAGTGGCGAGGCCGCAAGGCTCAGCCGCTCAGCGGGTTTCCTGCTGCGGAACTGCATTGTGTTGATCCTTGGCCCCTCGGCTATGGCTCAGATTCAGACAGCATCCCCAAAAGCCAGCCTTTGGTCGCAATGTTCGGCACTGGAGTAGCTGCTGGACATCCAAACATGCAGGTGCGACAGTGCAGCAGTAGGACAGGCGCGAGGAGAGTGCGTGCGCGCAGCAGGCACATCTGAACCAGGCCATTGCCCAGCACAATCCCAACTACAAGGCGCTGTATGTGTCGTGGAACGACAACCAGCGCCAACAGGGCTCATGTTGGGGCAGCAACATCACAGACGCACGCCTCAAGGGGAAGGCGGGACTTGTGCCAGCCTCGTAGACTGCTGAGTCGCTCTGCCCTGTAGAGGATGGAGAGGACTTTCTGGTGCCTTGCTTGCATGTAGCCCCATCTATCCAACAGCACCCGGAATCAGTGTGGTCCAAGTTGACCGAGGTGGTGCGGCCAAACAACTTCAACGAGCGAATCGGGAGAGTAAAAGCGTCTGATGTGGCACTTCTGGTAGGCAGTGGAACAAGCCTCCGGCCCGTCACGTTGGAGGAGTACCTGCGAGATTTCCACTCCCACGCTGCGTACGCTGGTTCGGTTCCTGCTGGAACCTCGCTTCTATCGGCAACACGTGATCAAAGTGTTGGCATCCGGTTCCAGGCCGTATTCCTTCCAGTCGCTAGCCATTCATCAATCTTCGGGCTCACCGGGCCGAAGGCCAAAGAGTTCTATCCCGACACCTACAACTACCAAACGAAGAGTTGGGAGGATCCACGGAACTTGGTGCTTCTTTGCACTTCTCAGGGCACCTTCGTGCAGCAGGATGGGCCAGGGAGTGTGCCGCAGTTTCTGCACAGCTCCGAACCGGGAGGTTGGCGCAAGAAGTACCTGGAGGCCGCGGTGACGCGGCACGGGGTCACCATGGGACAAAGTGAGACCGCAGAAGAGAGGGCAGAGGCCTTGCGCCAGGGCAAAGCAGCATCTACGGTCATTGGGACTAGGGCGATGGGAACAGGCTTCAACCGACTGATGACGGTTCAGATCCCGATGAAACAACAGAGAAGTTTCGGCACCAATCTCTTCGGAGGACCATCCCCCACTGCATGGTCTCCCACGTTCCCAAGCTCCACGACGACAGGCAGTTGCTTCGGCGGTGGCCAAACGCCAGCATTGGGCTTGGGCGGCTTGGGGTGTGCTGCCGGACCCTGCAGCGGGGCTCCAGCTCCTATGGCCTTCGCAAATGCGCCGGGCGCTGCTTTCGGTGGCGCATCTTGCCAAGCATTCGGAAGCACAAACTCTGCGTGCCAAGCACAGGCCCAATCTGCTTCTGCGCATGCTGCTCGCGTGTCGACTGGGTCGGATGCGGGACCCATGGACCGGCTGCGCATGGCACACTTCGAGAGGGACGAAGGGTGTTCGGTGACCATAACCGTACAGTTCTATTTCGTCGTGAGGGAAGGCCATAGCATTGATGAGTCCGATATCAGGCGTGCGGTGGATATTTGTGAGGAAGCTTACAAAGGATGCTCATGGGACGGCAATCTCATGGATACAGGTTTTCAATCTGCGTTCGCCAAGAAGGACATGACACCCAGTGATGCGATGAAGCTCTTGAGCCCGTCATCTTCTGTGCTGGTCTTCCCCGGCAGCAACTCTCTTGTGCCAAAGCCTACCTGGTCACAGCCGCCATGTCCTTCAGCACCCTCGAACTGCTTCGATCCCCTGGCTGGTCTGGACCAAGATCTCAAATCTCTGCTCTGCAAAGTGCCTTTGACACAGGAAGGATACGGCTGGCTACATGGCACAGCTTTGAGCCAAAGCGGCAGTCGTTCAATGTAATTAGGCCAATTAGGCCTGGAGTGGGCGACTCTTGGATCGATCTTCATTCGCCCAGCCATTGTCTTGCGCATAAGGAGCCTGCTTGAGAAGAAGCAACAGCTGGATGCTGCGTTCCACATCTTCCGTCTTGCGAACGACTTGCACTTACAGATTCATGGGCTGCCCGATGGCCATTCCCTTTACAACATGGCGTGTTGTCAGGCAGGTGCCAAGCAGGTTAGATTTCAGAACCTCTGTCATTGCACACTGGAAACAGAGTTGCATATACGCTTCGTCAGAGTCTTTTTCACGCAGGCCGTGGCGGTGTCCCTCCAGATCCAGCAGTACCGCAGCGCCTGCCCAGGAGCCTTCAACCTGGCGAGCTGCTTGCAGGTCCCAGAAATGGCAGGCGACTGCGTTGCATGCTGTGAGTGCAGCTGCGAGGGCAGATAGTACATGCACCTGATGACATATCCGAAGCAGAGGTGGCGTGGTGGCACCGCACCTCCCACCCAAACACACCTCCGGAGCCTCGGTGGCCGTGCTTTGCGACTCTGCTTGCATATCCATATAGTATGCCGGACTCAAGCCATCTCAAGCCACTGTCCGGTTGCGAGAGACTGGCGTCTGCTGCACATTCCACAGTGCACGTGACACGTGAGGCGATGCCCGCCTTGATGCTGCTGCGGGATTGCTCTCCAGTGCGATCGGAGCTGGCTGGCGGCAGCATGCTCACATGGCCACTGCGGGGGACTCGGAGGTGTGAACCCTCTTTCGTGTTGAGTCTCGCACAGCTTGAGCTGAGGATCCAGATCTGCAGTCACTTAGAGAGATCCGCAAGCCGCGCTTTGATGTTCTGGTGAAGCTTGCCCAGACCACGGCGCAGGCCTTCGCATAGCTCTGTCTAGCTCCGGATGCGACTGACTCGCGAAGATGCAGTCGTCAGCTGACCCGGCCCTCCCCCCCCCCGATCCCACCACTCGGAATGCTGAATGGCGGATTGTGCAGATCCTCCGACTGCTGGGCTGCGTCATCCTCGCAGAGGTGTACAGGATGCAGTCCAGGGTTTGATCTTGTTCAGCACGTGCGAAAAGTGGCACGGCTCGTGCGGAGTGACAGGTCCAGACTGAAGTTTCATGGCTCGCAGACGTTCGGCTCTTGCCGCAGAGACTTACGGAGTGGCCCTCCCAGCTACTGGTAGCAGCCATGGCGACTTGGGCTACTCGCTGCTTGGCAGCGCACGCGCTGAGTCTGTGGTGCGTGTGCTTTGCAGAAATAGCGGCTGAAAGCCATGGAAGGCTCACGAACGATAAACAGGATGATTAGACAGAGTCAGCATGTTTGTTTGGGCATGTCTTCCAACATAGAGGACCCAAATCTTTATTGGCATGTTGTCTTCTCCCATGTGACTTCCCGCGACAGTGAGTGAAGGCATCAGCCTCTTGCACTTTGGGCGACGGTGGAGCACAACTCCTCTGCAGAGGCCTAGGGACTGCGCTGGTTCCAACAAAGTTGGCAGGATTTCGTACATTTTGGTCGCATTCTTGCAGCTTGAGAGTTTGATTTTTCAAGCAGGCAGCTCCGACTTACGCATCCATGGCTGGAAACGATCCTGCTTCTGGCAAAGATGCTCGGATGAAGTTGAGGTTACACTGCTCTGTGTCGCGAAATCATACGTTGAGAGTTTTGTCCACTGAGTAACTCGGGGACTGGCTAGGCTCCTACGATTGTCGTTTTGGCTTGCGAGCCGAGGACTGGAAATCTAAGCCCCAGCAGCAGGTGAAAGCGTGGAACAACAGCATGCAGCACACGTATCATACTTACATTCCTGGCAAGTATCAAGCTTTCCCATCCAAAGTTGCCAGTATCCGTGCCGACACGGCTGGGTCAACGAAGGAGCAGAGCTTCCACGATTACTCCAGGTCGTATGGAGGGCTTGGCCAGATGGGCGTGCAACAAGCCAAGCACGGAAAGCATGGCCACAGTAGCAAGCACGCAGATTCGAGCGATGGAAGCCGCGACAGCCACGAAGGCTCTGACGACTATCAGCACTTTATGCCAGACTTTTCAGCTCACGATAAGGGGCCTGGCGGCGACGAGCAGCCTTCGAGCGATCATCTTGACATGCGTGAGGATTACAAGAAGTACATGAATAGCTACAACACACACGGGCCCAGCAACAAGTACGTGCCCGATTTGGATGAGCTGCGTGAAGATGAGCGTTCCGACTTCATCCCATCCGGTTCTGAGGAGCCAGCAGCATCTCCCAGCCGATTCCTGTTTACAGAAGCAGAGCCATTTTGAATTTTAAGTCCAGTCGAGTAGATAGTAGTCCAATCCGCAGAGATATTCGTGGAAAAGATGTCACAAATGGGTTTTCAGGCAGCTCCCGACTGCGATCTGGAGACGATGGTGAGGACACATCCAAGACTGGCCAGGCCGATCGATGGTCGCTGGGCAGCTACATGACGCTCGGCTTCAGGTTTCCAGACAAGAGCATGTTGCCGGTTCTGCACTAGTCCGGGAAATTCCAAGGCATAGGACCGGCTGGAAGAACCAGCTTTCCGGGGTCATCCCGTCCTTTGTGCCAGGGGAGTTTGCCTCAGCTCAGCCGCTGCTTGGTTGAAACGGGGGCGGAGACACGTCGCATGCTCTTCACAGTGCTTCATAAGCCGCGCCGAATGCAAGTGATTTAGTGATTTGCTTTGATGGAATGGCGGCACTTCATACGAGACTGCGCAACTTGCCAGCTCCTAAAGTCACGTTCTCTACTCCAGATGAACACGCAACAGTGGTACAACCACAACATGCTGCTCGCATCCAGGGCGCCGGCTGCAGCATCCTCCAAGTTCTTGGCACGTGCGAGTGAAGGCAACACTGCTGAGGACAGGGTCTCTCGCTCTCCGTTGAACAACTCAGGGTCACGTATGCAAATCGCGCTGCAGGACTCGGCCGATTGGTGGCAGCTTCCAGTGGTGCCGCTTGCTGGAATGCTAGATGTCACCAGACGTCCAAGCTTGTCAAATGCTCCGACGGCACTGCTTTGTCAGGATACTCGCTGCGCTGGCCTTTGCGACGCTCGTGCGGGGCTCGGCATGTGCTGCTCATTTGCCAGTGGGCCAGGAGCTTTACCTCTGTGCTGTTTGCACCCGATCCTGAGGTCAAGGCATCAGGCAGAAGGCGGCCGTGCCTTGAGCCTTGAGCTTCCACACAATGCCTTGTTTCTTCTGCAAGCCTTTGAACAAGACTGCCATGTTGCAGGACCATTACCCCTCCAGAGCAACTGCTTGGTTGAGATGTCGGTCCTTGGCTGGCGCTCGCCGTTTGGTTGCCACAGAGGTATTGCCCCCAGGGCCACGGTGGACTGTCACTGCCGCCCTTCCCTCGAGATTCCGAGGGAACATACGGCCTTGGGCTTCGTGTGCCGCTGAGTGAACTTTAAACATTTTGCTTAGGAAATTAGGTGCCAGTATGCCACAAGC
This sequence comes from Symbiodinium sp. CCMP2456, assembly GCA_905221635.1. Classification (NCBI taxonomy): domain Eukaryota; class Dinophyceae; order Suessiales; family Symbiodiniaceae; genus Symbiodinium; species Symbiodinium sp. CCMP2456. Next base: position 48,032 of record CAJNDV010022669.1, read on the forward strand.
ATTTAGAGTCTTTTGCACAAGAGTGGGTACCTCGTACCGCACTCTTCGCCGCATTTTTGTCCGGCTTGAACTCTCGACTTGCTCACAGCAGTCTGGCTGTCATCGCAGGAATCTGACAGTGTAGCGTAGGAGCGGCACAGGCACCTCGTTACTCGTCCCGTCTGAGCCTTTCAAGATGTTCTGGCGACCCTCGGCTATATAGATAGATAGATAGATAGATAGATAGATCGATAGAGAGTGGTTTGAATGCACTGTATGGTCGGCAGCCTTGGACCTCTCCATGAGAGCATCTCGAGCTTCAGACACTTCTCTCTCCCTCTTGACCGGAGTGCGCTTACAAAGCTGCGCCATCCGTGCTATCTCAGCCCATTAGCCGGCCTATAGATGCATCTTCGTGTGAAGCCTCGATTCAAAGTGAAGGACGATGCCACGACCTTCATCCTGTTTCGGTTCTGCATTCGCAAGTTCGCTTCCCGGGCGTCTCAAAGCTAGGGTCTGCAACCGACAACCAGGGACAGTCAGTTGCCCTTGTACAGATCACTGACAGAAGGAATGGTCATTCTAGACGTGCGGTAGAGAAAAAGAAGTCTCTGCTCGGATTGCCTCGGTTTTGATGCAGACGGGGTGCTCCCGACCCATTGTGCCGAAGCGGTAGGAGTGCCCAACGCGGCTGAAGAACTACGGCTACAGGTCAGGATTCCGGAGGCATGGGAAGAGCAGGTCGTGCTGAATTCAGCTG